>JAKSZP010009602.1:0-83962 GCA_022478985.1 Massospora cicadina | reverse complement strand
ATATCCCATCCAACTTCCTGGACTTACCCAAGATTAATTGATTTTGAAACAGTGCTTTATTCTTCCTTGGAGCTTATGGGTTTGCAACTTGCATATCTTGAAAGGCAGTGGGACTCGTCTCAGTCTCATTGTACACTCATTTTGGTGCGATTAACTGACTCAATGTTATTGCAAATAGGATATTTAAGCAATCAATTGAACATTTTCACTATAATTATTCATTTAATATGCAATTAATAAATCTGACTTCAGCATATACCTCTTGATCAGATGGATGATATCTGTAATCTCTAGAATTCCACTAATGTCAGGATTTACCCTGACAGGTACCTTTATAGTTGTAAAAACTTTTCTGCATATATTATTTTGCTTTAAATTGTTCTCAAAGCCTGAACCTTTTTCAACATCCTTACCTATAAAATATAGATGATTTAAAAAGGTTTTGGCGGCATCTTATCTGCCAGATTGCCATTTTCAAGAGACACATCCAGCCTCATCCAAAATGGTGGCATCTGGTTGTCCAGAGCTCCATTTATAAGGATTTCCATCCTCATCACCATATTTAGTGATATTGAATTTGGCAACATCTGGCTGGCCAGAGCTCCATTTATGAGGATTTTCCTCCTCATTGACATATTTTGTAAATTGCATTTCAAGGCAACTGATTTTCTAGTATGCCAATTTGAAATCCTTTATAATTTTGACCATCTCCTTTGGCCCTGATCATTTAAATGGTAAAGATTAGGGCTATGTTGCGGTCAGGAAACGCCTTGACCATCAAGGTAAGAGATAGGGCCTTGGGGTTTGAGCCCTTTTTAGTCCTGAAAGGGTACATGAACCTGTCCAACTTTATAGCAGATGCCGCAGACCTTATAGTGCCTTTCCCTAAAGAATAGGCTCTACTCCTCCTTAAGGAGCATTGGCCAAAGCGTAATTCTTATATGGGTTGGAGAGTTTAATGGCTGAGAAATGGCATTATTGGGTAGGGAAGGTGATTGTTCCTTAGTTTTGGCCTTTAGAAACTCTAAAATCAACTCTTGACAGTTTGTAAGACCCTTGGAAGAAACCTAACTATCTTCATAAGATGGGAACACATTCAATGATACCAAGTATGAAAACTGTGCTTGAACTTTGCGAGTTCAAGATCCTCCCTACTTCAAATTCTAACTCATCATCCACCATAATGCATTATCTTCACAGGCTTCTATCCTTTGAATAGGGATAAGGAGGAGGCGTGAATGGGAATTATGGAACTTCCATTGTAAGCAATTCCACGTGGAAAGATTGTTATCCAACGCCTGGGAGATAGGAAAAGGACCTGGTAACTTGAAAGACAACTTACAGCATGGTACTTTGAGGTACAAATTCTTTGTATCAACCATAAACAGATCCGCTACCTGGTTTCTAGGTCTAGGCGGCATTATTTTATCAGCAAACTGCTTGGCATTGTTAACTGACCTAGTCAACAGTTGCTGGACTTAGAGTGTCGCTATTCTGATATGACTGGATGATAAGCCCTCAGTTGTGATGGCGGAATGGATTGGATCCATCAAGTTTACTATTAGTATCTATTATTTGAGCGCCTCAACATAAGGCGATATTAGGTTATTGAGAAATTACCTTGAATTAGGCGATGGTGAAATTAATGAATAAAAAATTGATGGAGCCAATGAGATATGGCGAATTAAATTACAAAGCCATATAAGCGGTAGCATCTGAAGTCACTACAATATAGGCGAGACAAGATGATCAAAAGAGGGTTGTTATGAATAAATTAAGAGAAAAGGCGGAAACAGCAGGAAGCGGCTGTATTAAGAATATTAAACAAAGGAAGTTGTGGGAGCAAGTGCTCCATATTTATTTTGAGACATTTATTCTGTTGTTTCAAGGACAACGATCATCATATCATTGGTCCTAATTGCTCAGTGGGTTGAACCCTGTGCAAAATCTGTCTGCATATCTCTTGAAAATCGCCAATTTTATAACAGTGGTGCTCACTACAGGGGGCCCATCAATCATTATAAATGATAAAAACTCAGTTTCCAGCTATGTTGCATCAATGTTGTTTTGATAAATATTCTACCCAACACTTTGGGCCATTTGCCTATGTAGAGCTAAAACTGGCGTTGGATGCTGTGCTTAAAAAACAAGATGAGCTGCTCCAAGAGGTTTACTGCACTAAGCTGCCTTTATTTGATTGTAAAGGAAATTTTCATGGGTACTTTAAGCGATTTGAGATTGCAACTGAAGGAGTCTCAGATTGATGAAGAGCAAAACTGTTAATTTCTTCCTTGGATGTTGGAAGTGCTGATCAAGTCATCTGTTACCTTTCAGGTAGTTCCCTTATATACCAAGAAGTCAAAGACACAGTGCTGCATTGTTCGGCGGAACTGCAAAGATGTCCCAGCGGAAGGTCAACTTTTTGACCATCAAGTTTCAGTGGAATGAAACTCTCACCGCATTTGCTGAGAGATTTATGGCGGAATCTCATGTGCCAATTGGGGCCATAGTTTTATCCAAAGCTGATGTGTGTATTGTGATGATTTCTGCTAGGAAGCCATACCATGCGTTACATAATATAATGGCCCCACTGTTGGATGAAGATGTACCTTTGCTTAAACTTGTTCAGTTCTTGCACCATATATCAGACAACTTCCCTCCACCTAATGCTGAGCGGAATCCTTCTGCTATAACTGCTGAACCATCATATTTGGGGAACTTTGTCAGTCCAGTTCAGATTTCACCAAGTTATCATCATCAGCTAAACGTCCACCCCATTCCTGCTTATCATCCTCAGGCCAGCTATCGCCCTAGACCTGTTTATGATGATCATTTTCAGCCCAACTCTTGCTGTGGTTTGTATCACACTAATCAAGGATGTGGGCCCTATGGGGTCAGCTGTTTCAAATGCAGTTGTCAGGGGCATCTGGCATGATGGTGCCCTAATCAACTGGTCTCTTGTGTACAGCTAGAACAGTACAGCAAGGGAAAAGTCAGAGCGGAGTAGAGAAGGGACTCTCTATCTCCACTATACCAAACCCAAACATCTCACCTGAACCCAAATTAGAATATTCAGCGGAAGTTTCCTTGCACAATGAGTCAGTTTTATATCAGCAGCCGGTTGGAGGGGTGAATGTTTTGACACAAGTACAGTAAGCGGCTATGGTGGAAAAGGGGTCTCAGATGCAGGTCAAGCCTTACGCTTGTCAAATGTTTGACCAAATAACCCCTGAAAAGTTAGACCCCTCCTCAAATGCACCTTTCTTACAAGAAGTAAGCATCGCTCTTCCAGTCAAAACTATTATAAAACAACGCTCCAGAATTGGTGATAGGATTGCATGTTTCCTTGGAAACAGGGATTCTTTAGATGTCCATGTTATAAACAGTTGAGATTCATCTTACTCTGAATGTAATTACTGCGACCTGGTTGTAGCTAAGACCCAAGTCCATGCCATCGTAGATACTGGCGCCCCTGTCAACATAGTAACCACCAAATTGTTGGCCAGGTTGGCATTAAAACCGGATGTGGAACACCAGATGGTATATGGCACTGCTGGAGTGGAAAATATGGTCTCTGAGGGTGCATACAGTGCCCTTCCACTGAGGTTTGGTTCTATTGTCGTGGTAGCTCCAGCTATAGTGTTACCAAATAGCAATTATGATCTGTTAATTGGAACTGCCTTCTTGCGACACTATGAGGCTGTTATCAATATGACGAATGAGACTTTTGAAATATTGGGTCAGCAAATCCCAATCCACTTTACCTCTAGCGAAAACCAAATGACCCAGTGCATATTGGGAATATTAATCTATCTTATAGTGATGGAGTAGTTCCAGTGCGCTACCACCAGTTAAAGGGAAAAACCCAGGCCCTTCCTCAACAGATATATGAATATCAAGGGCTGCCACTCAGAGCTGCCATACCTATATCTATTCCATCTGGGCATCAAGTTATAGTGAACACTGACTTGGTGATTGAAATTCCAGACGGACTCTATGTGGAGGTTATTGGGCCATATCAGCAATCACAGTTTGAGCCCCACGTGGCCCCAGGCATTATTTTACCAGGTTAGGGGGAGATCAAAGTTTTTCTTGCAAATCTACAAATGGTACCACTGAAAATCCGCCGCCACTAAATAGTGGCATATTTACACTTAATCCCTGTTGAGGAGGTTCTTTCAGTTCATGACTTTGTGTCACTGGAGGAATTTAGTCTGCCTTTCAAACCACAGCTCAGTGTAATGGTAGTTGTATCACGTGATGAATTAATGGGGCTGTCGGAACCACAGAAGGATAGGGCTATTGCTTTATTCAAAAATATAAAGAGATTTTTTCTGTCGATGACCATGATTTAGGATGCACGCGGGGGTGGTTCATAAGCTGGACACTGGAGATCATCCTCCCATCAGTTCAAGGCCGATCCACTGATCAAGGGTGGTGGAAGAAGTAGTAACTGAGGAAATTGACAAGCTATTAGCGCAAGAGAGATGCTTGAACCATTGAAGAGTCCTTGGGCTTCTCCTGTTCTTATTGTAAAAAAGAAGGATGGCACCAACCTTGTAATAATAGACTACTGAAAGCTCAACAGCATCACTAAAAAAGACTCATATCCTTTACCATGGATTTATGACGCTTTAGATCAGCTAGGGGGAGCTTGTTTCTTCTCAGCTATGGACCTGATCTCAGACTATTGGCAAATTGAGTTGCCACCGGCAGAGAAGGAGAAGTGCGCGGTAATCTCATCTAAAGGTCTTTTCCAACCAACCTGGAAGCCACAAGGGCTTTGTAATGCCCTGGCTACATTTTAACGGGCAATGGACTCTTTTCTTGGGGACCTAAAACTGTCGTGCATCCTTGTATACCTTGATGACATTAATGTTTTCTCCCAAACCTTCTCTGAACACCTCAATCATCTAGAAGCTGTATTATGCTGGCTTTCTGAGGCCAACATCAAGATCAAACCCCGGAAATGCCACTTCTTTAGAGACCAGCTGGAGTACCTGGGGTTTTGGTTGATGCCACAGGGCTGAGACTTCAACCAGCCAAAGTGGAAGCTATTTGAAAAATGACTCCACCCAACAGCAAGCGGTATATACAGGTCTTTTTGGGAATGGTCAGATATTTCTCGGCGCTTCATACCTAACTTCAGCTGTATTGGGGGCCCACTATTCAAGTTATTAAGGAAAGACATCATTTTTGAATAGACAGAATGGCAGCAACGCGCTTTTGATACGCTTCAAATGGCACTGATCAGCGCGCCAGTGTTACACTATCCTAATTTTGAAAAAGAGTTCATCATTCAGATGGATGCATCCCTTTCCGCCGTGGGGGCAGTTTTATCCCAAAAAGATGAGGAAGGGGAGGAGCACCCCATAGCATATTGCAGTCATAGCATGAACAGCCATGAGCGCAATTATACCATGACAGAGCAGGAGTGCTTAGCGGTGATCTATGCCTATAAGCAATTCTGGGTGTATTTGCATGGGGTAAAATTCAAAGTTGTAACATATCATGCCTCACTACGCTGGTTATAAAATCTGAAAGAATTGGAAGGGCGCCTGGCCCAATGGGCTCTTAAATTGCAGGCATACAATTTCGAATTTTTCATTGACCCAGAGCAAAACACCAGAATGCCGATTGTTTATCAATATTGCCAACAATTGCAGTTACAGTGGATGTAAGCAATATAATGTTTGACAAAATGATCTGCGGAAAGTACAATGACGAACTGTCTCAAGTGATAAAATTGTTAAATGAGAGTAAATACCTTCCAACGGAATGGGGAACTGTACAAGCGGATCAGCGAATCTATGGTAAATTTTCTGCGACCCTCAGCCCAGCCAGAAATTATTATGAGCGCCCACAAGGCAGTCAGACATGGTGGGGTGCATAAGACAATGGAGTTGTTGCGCCCTCAGTACTATTGGGAAAGTATGAACTTTGATGTGCTTGAAACCATTTCCTGTTGCCATCAGTGCCAAGTGGAGAAGCCATATCGCCATAAGACTTTGTATCAGGTAGTGAAACCACACTTTGCTTAGAATACTGTCTCTCTGGATGTCGTTGGTCCCTTGCCAACAGGAGCTAACTGGTGTAAGTACATTCTTGTGGCTATCAACCACTTGACCTGGTGGGTCAAAGCAAGGGCAATACAAGATTTGGGGGTAGTTACAGTGGCCAAGTTCGTGATAGAGTGTCTTATTCAGTTACATGAATGTCAACAGTTTATTCTCACTGACAATGGAACTAACTTCACCTCGCACATCCTCCCCAAGCTGAACGATCTTATGGGTATCTGTGGGGTTCTAATGACCCCATACCACCCCAAATCTAATGGAATGGTCAAACGAGTGAATGGGGCTCTGGTGAATATTCTACAAAAATTAGTAATGGGTTGACCATATGATTGGACTTCCCTTCTTTCCACTGCCATGTTTGCCTATAACATCAGTTACTATTCCACCACGGGGAAGAGTTTCTTCCAACTACTATATGGCTGACACCCAGCTCTTCCGGCGTTACTTTACTTGTGTGTGGAAGACACCAGCGGAATGGAACCCCACCGCTATTATCTAACCTTACAAACATTCTGATCAAATTGCAGACTAAAGCATATTCCTTCAGCTTAGCCAAGAAGATCAGGAATTAGGTTGCTGATCAGGTACATCGTAGTGGGTTGGCGCAGTTCAAGGAAGGTGCTATGGTTCTCTTCCATGACCAACATGAGTTTGGCCAGAAACACAAGTTGGCCAGTATCTGGATTGGGCCATTTAAAGTTATTAAAAAGACAGGTGTGGACACATATACTATCAAGGACCCTGCTAGCGGTTGGATCATCAACCAAGTGCATGCAAAGTTCCTCCATTCTTATAGGCAATAGGAGCCTTATTGTCCAGTCAAATGGGGGTAATGTTGCAATTCTGATATGACTGGATGATAAGCCCTCAGTTGTGATGGTGGAATGGATTGGATCCGTCAAGTTTACTATTAGTATTGATTATTTGATTACCTTGATGTAAGGTGACATTAGGTTATTGAGAAATTGCCTCAAATTAGGCAATGGTGAAATTAACAAATGAAGAATTGATGGAGCCAATGAGATATGGCGAATTAAATTCCAAAGCCATATAAGCGGTAGCATCTTAAGTCACTACAATATAGGCGAGACAAGATGATCAAAAGAGGGTTGTTGTGAATAGTTCAAGAGAAAAAGCAGAAACAGCAGGAAGCGGCTGTATTAAGAATATTAAACAAAGGAAGTTGTGGGAGCAAGTGCTCCATATTTATTTTGAGACATTTATTCTGTTGTTTTGAGGACAACGATCATCATATTGTTGGTCCTAATTGCTCAGTGGGTTGAACCCTGTGCAAAATCCGTCAGCATACCTCTTGAATATTGCCAATTTTATAACATAGAGATTGTCAGGATTTGGGCGGTTGATAAGCTCGCTGGTTCATTTTGACCCTGAATTACAACAATAAAATTGCAGGATAAATATTATTCTCAACTTCTAGGATAATATTCTTGAGGGGATTGTATAAACCACTTACATAAGTTTTATAAACTGCAATAATTGTAAAAGCGGGTTTTTAAGGCTTTTTATTATGTTAATTGAAGGGATAAAAAAGGGATCCCTCTTAATAAGTTGATGCTTAGTATTTAAAATGTCAAGGCTCAAAGTTCAGATTAGCTTAGTAATGTCCAAATTAAGGGATATTGGGATTTGACCTATTGAAACTCTGGAGACTTGCCTCGCTTTGATGGAATGGCCAATGGCGGGTAATGGCAGATAGGATAAATCCATGAGGTAAGGTAATATATTTTACTCAATCATTGGGCGGGAAAATATTTTCACCTTGATGTACCCCCTTAACCCTATAAAAAGCCAGTCTCCGCGGCATAGGTTGTACTAAATTAGAGGTAAGATGAAGAGGGACCTCAGAATGGCTCCCCTGGTTCAGCCAGCAATTTGGTGCAATCTTACTGTCTGAACTCATGCTATTTGCCCGAGTATTAATAGAAGTGTTACCTAATTTGAGGGGTTCCACCTGGAATCAACCAGGGTCTTTTAGCCAATAAATTTATTATTTACCTTTTAAACGCTCTTCTCACTATATTGGACTTTTAATTTTCTGACAGAGAGTACCTTCTGGATATGCTTAACAATGTTGTCTGCTGCTAAAATATTGTTAAATTTTGGGTCCAATGGTGAAGGTGGGATTGTATCCCAAATTGGCGTACATGGATGAAACCCCTGTTGATGCATTTAATGAGTTACTGTACAAAAACTGAGCCAGAGCCAGGTCTGGTGCTATTACAATTTGGTTTGACCAACCATATTTTTATATATATATAAGATCAGGTGCAGCCTGATTGTCACATGGACCTGATTCATGAGGTTTTGACTTATATTGAGGAACCTTATCACAGTTAGTGACAAATTTACCTGGATTAGACCGCCCTACTAAAGCCAAGCATAAGAAGCCCCTGGAGTCAAGACCAGAACCCTTAAGGGACATAATTGACTTTTTTAAGGTCATTGGCCACAAATGTGTTCTGGTTTGCCAGTCAGGACTGAGAAAAAATTGCACCATAATGGCAGAAAATCTGGCGAAAATTAGCTCTATTATCTGGAAAATAAGCTGATATAAAGTAATGGAATTTGGCCAAATTTGTAAATTTTCAATTTTCTAAAAGGTAAAAAACTTTTTGATACAGATTGGTTTTTATAATTATTTTGAAGCCATCACAAAACTTTCCCTTCTATCAATGTTTAAGCTGAAAAATACCTTTGCTTTTCTTAAATACCAAGATAAATTTAAATAAAGTTTTGGGGTATTTTTCTTAAGTTTAACCCTACTTTTACGGATATTTTATTAAAACCCTGGTTAAACCCTACCATGATGGCCAGACTCCGTTTCAGGCTCTGGTCCACCCCTCTCTTTGAGCGTAAACTTCACCCATGCCGTGACCTATTCTATCAAGTCTGCAACGTCATATTTTGCCACTTTATGCCGTAGTACCTACCCAAAATCCCTCAAATCTCAGGGACTCTTTTTCTTAATAGTTTGCTTCAGTTTGTCCTGCATTTTGCTCCAAAAATTTATATGGAGACGACAAAGATGACCTGGGATGTTGCTTTCTCCTTCTTGGGCATTCTGCCCTCTTTTGGAATTTTTTACCTGGTGCCTTCCCCAAATGCAACCTCCTGTACTCTGCTTTCCATTACAATATCTAAGAAAAGCCTTGATTTTGCTGTGAGTTTCCTCTCCTTTTGGGTGGCTAGAGTCAGCTCAACCCTCTCAGAGTTTTTCACCTTTAAGACTGTTCACTGGGCTGGTACTGTTTTATCCCTACTGTCCTTCGTTTTTGCCTATTTAAATGGTGTACTGATGGTGTTGCTCGGCTCCCCTCACTCAAGAAGCTCATATAGTTTGCAGTACCTGCCACTATCAGCTTAACCTTATCCCACTTTCATGACTCAAAAATTTAAAAAAGGAGATCTTTAACACGTTTCCATACCTTAAGGCTCACCATAAGTCTCAAGATAAGGACTTAGCTGACGTTTTACTCTTCCATCTGCCTCTCCACGAGATTTCAGAGAGAGCTCACCTATGTTACTCTCCGCTGGTTAAACAGATAAATCCCTCCTTGAATCTCTTAGCATTGGAAACTTTTTTTAAGCCCTGCGAGTTCCCCCTGCCACTTTTAGGACTATAACTCCTTTGTCCACTTGACCCAATGAGACCTCACTATGGCACAGTACTTGCGCCTGTTCCAAGAGAAGGCATCAAGTCTGGATTCCTTGAACAGTTGAAAATGGCCCTCCTTCACAAGTCCCTGGATAACACTGGGGCTGTCCTTGGCATATGGGATAACCCTCCCTTATCCTTATATGGGATGTGCTCTATCCTTGCATCCATTTTGTCCCACAGCATCTGCGCTGTCAAACCTAACTGTACCAAGGGATTTCAGATTTTGGAACTTGATAACTCCTTCTCTGTTGTGTACTCTCAGGGAATCTATCTTAGTACACCTGATGTCATTCAAGTTTTGGATCTATTGTGTCCTATCCTGATGAGAGATTAGTTGTAATGGACACCTCCAACCTGAACATTGGATGTCACCCCACTGGACTACTACAATACCATTTAGAACCAGCAGTGAGCTCGCTGGAAGGCGATACTGAAACCTCTGTCATAGGTGGGGGTCTCTTCACTGCTAGCCCTGCACCGTTGCGCTCCATGAAGTACCCCTCGCTTTTGTACTATAAAAATAGAGGGGGTTATTAAGTCTAACTCATTTAATTCAGAGCATTCACTTTAATCTAGATATGGTCACGCTGTTGCCATTCTAGAATCTATGCCCCTATTCCAACATGTTATCCCTGTTAATCAGGTTGAACAGCTCTTTACAATTACTCCAGAGGCACCTTTCTTGTCGGACTCTATCTAGAAATGGGTAGATGTCCATGAAAAGATGATTGAAGACAAACTCGCCTTGTCTGGCCCCTCCAGAATCTTGGCCGTCCTTACTGGTGTAATTTCCTGTGATAAGAATTTCCTCCTGCTGATCATAGAGAGTTAAGCTATCCCACTCCGTTCAAATCTTGTGGGGCAACTCACTGGCAATGTGTAGTCATACTCTGTTGAATCCTCTGAGGATATTCTCACCTACTCCCATTATCTGGGATTGTAGCTATCTTATCATCCCTTGGATCCATAGAAAACAGATCCTTCTCTGAGTACTTTTTGTTCTTGAATACTTTCTCCTCTTATGGGAATAATTTTCAAGTGCTCACTTTGTTGGACATTAGCGCTAATGAAAACTTCATCTGTCAAGAGCTTGCGGAGGCCCTGGACCTTCCCTTAGGGGTTGGTCAGTTTGTAAAAGGTGGATATCTTAAGCCATCCCCTGCTATCATGTACTATCATATGTTCCCTTTGTTGCAGGCGATGGACACTTTGTGGAGAGCTTCTCCCCAATTAAAAACCTGCTTTACCTTGTTATTCTGAATATTTTCTGGTGGCAACAATTTGATATCTTCACCAACACCATGGACTCTACTATTCATGTGAAGTTCCCTAGAGGAGTCACAGTTACCATACCTTATCTGTATGGAAGCGCCATGGCGTTCTTAAGAAGATGGGCCCCTCCCCAAGGTAGGCCTAGCCTCTATTCAACCAACTGTCACCCCTGATCCTGAACTTATCCTGCCTGAGTGCATCATGGGTTTATGCAGACATGTTGATCCCTCTAAGGCTTTCACTACCCTGAGCACACCATGGTTGACTTTGAGCACAAGTTGAGTGTTGATCTTGTCAATATATCCTCCCCCATCTATCACTTGCCCTTGAGGGAGGAGGCTTCCTTGGACTTTTGAATTAATGATATACTCTCCAAAGGTTAAATCTTGAAAAATTTCGCCTGTATGCTCCCCTCTTTTTATTTCTGGAGGAATTAGACGTTTCATTCCATCCCTGCGTTGATTATAATAATATGAATATTGTTGCGGTACCTGACCCCCATCTACTCCCCCTGGAGCAGCAGTCTTCCCGCTATGTAGAGAATACTAGGGTGTTCAGCAAGCTGAATTTCCTTACCGCATTCAACCAGATTCATATCAAGGAAAAAATGAGTGGTTGACCACTTTTCATACTCATAAAGGCATCTTACAGTTTAGGGTCATGCTGTTTGGTTTGAAAGACGCTCCTGCCTGTTTTCAAATTTTTATTGACGCTGTCCTGGAGACCCTATGGGAATATGTGCAATAGCATACATAGATGACATACTGATCTTCTCCTCAGATGCAGAATCCTAAGCCCAACACCTCATACCTCATATGGAGTTAATTTCACAAGCAAACTATTCTATCAAAGCTAGCAAGTACGAATTCTTCCAACCCAAATTAGAGTTCTTAGGAAACATTACCTTCTCCTATGGCCACATGATTGCCCAGAAAGGGAAGCAGCCATCCGATATTGGGCTACTCCCTCATCTCTCACAGAGTTACGCAGCTCTTGGGACGTGTAATTTCCTCAAAAAGTTCACCCCTCAGCTCTCAGAAATTGCTGCCCCTCTCTACACAGCATCTAGAAAAAAGATTTTAGTTGAAATACAGAATGCAACTCCGCGTTCCATGCCATTAAGTCCATATTTCTGTCCAGTATGGTGCTAGCGCATGTAGACCACATCCGTCCTTTTATTGTTGCAATTGATGGCTTCAACTTTGCAGTGGGAGCTGCTCTACTGAAGGAGGTGCAGACGATGTGGAACATCCCATTGCTTAATTCTTATAGAAGATGTCCAAGGGTCAGCTCAACTATCCATTTACTATAAGGAGCTCCTTGCTGTTGTTGAGGCTGTACAACACTGGCACCAATACTTGCACAGTACTAAGTGGCACTTTATGTCTTTGTTGACCAAAAGGTGTTTGTGTACTACTGCGCCCCCAAGAAGATGTCCCCTTGCTTGTTCTAGTGGTTGGAAATCCTATCAGTGTCCAAATCTAATATGACTTCATTAAGGGTACACAAAACCTGTTGCCAGATGCCCTATCATGGAACCCTGCCTTTGTCCCAGATCCAGTACTAGTTGACGCCCATAATACGCAGGTGTTGATAAAGCCAGAACAGGTGAAAGAGAACCCACTTGTTAACCCCCTCACTCTGCTAATGATGGAGCCCCTGGAAGGTAAAACAGACACCCCTGTCCAACTTGAGCTGTTTTAACCCCTGTCAGCTGATCATGACAAGATCAAGCAGGCCTGTCAGAGAAATGGTGAACCCTGGACAAAGGTTACCAGCTGCTGGATGGGGTTATCCTCTATAATGGCAAGTGGCGGGTACCACCATGACCCCAGAGAAAGTAGGTAATTTGCGTTGCCCATGATCAATCCACTGCTGGCCACCCTGGCAAGTACAAGATGCTTGAGTTGTTACGCCGCTCTTACAGCTGGAAGGGCATTGCAATGATGGGCTAAATTCATAAAGTCCTGTCTGGCATGCAGCCAGTCAGAACCTAATCGCCTTAAGAGTGCTGGACTGCTTGTCCCCCTCCAAGCCGCGTAGGACCCTTGGACTTTGGAGTCTGTAAATTTCATTGTGGAACTCCCCTTGTCCCAGGGTTATGATGTGGTAACATTTATGGTGGACCTCTTTACCAAGATGGCCTTTTGTCCCTTTCAATACTACAATCAGCTCCGTCCAGACTTCCCACCTCTTCTTAGGCCACATCTTTTGCCTATATGGGCTCCTCAATTAAATTATCAGCAATCATGGCCAGAAATTACTACTCAGTTCTGGAGAGACTTACTGTTCATTTTAGGGATCTGCTTCTGCCACTCCACTGCCTTTCACCCTCAGTTTTATGAACAGAAGGAGAAGGTAAACCAAGGTTTGAGCAATTCTTGTGTAGCTACTCCAACGCAGAACAAAACAATTAGGCTTCTAACCTCACACTAGCGCAATTCGCCTATAACAACCTTACTCATACTCAACAGGAACGTCCTTTTTTCAAAATTATGGCTATAATATCAGCTTCAACCTGAGTCCGTGGCTAGAGTTCACAGTTGTTGCTGCCAATGAGCGTTCCAATGAGCGCACCAAAGAGCTCGGAGACATACACCAGGCAGTAAAGGATTGTTTTGTCAATGCTTTGAGGATCTACAAAGCATATGCTGACTGTAAGTGCTACAAAGGCCCTGAGTACAGGCTGGTAACTTTGTCATGGTCTATGCTAAGAATCTCCATTTTGAAGCATCTCTACTGTAAGTTAGGCCTATGCGTGTTGGACCCTTTAAGGTTGTCATGAAGGGTGGCTTATGTTGAAAAGTGGTCACTGCACAGGTTTGTGAGGGTTTATCCTTAACTTATTACAACTTCCCTATATGATGACAGGGAACACAAATCTGAGCTGATAAGGGTTCAGTTAACACTTGAACGCTGTTCACTTAGTAGTTAGGCACTTATGTCTTATAATAACTAAAAGCAATTACAAGTTAAAATAGTATACCAAGTTCAAGATATTTTATTAGGGAAATAATCACATACATATAAGATATTTTGGCATTCTAGTACTCTACTATTATAATAATCAGCATTTGTTTCCAGGGGAATAGCTTTGCATTCATTGAACTGCAGCTTCGGCATTCCATTGGTTGGAACTTCCTTCAACTCAATTTCCCAGCCTATGCAATCCTTCCCTTGAGCTGGTAAACTATTGGCATCATTCCCAACAAATAAAAGAAGTCCTAATAATCAAATTAATTATAAATGTTCACTTGGAGCTCCCTTCCTCAGAAGCCTAAAATCTTTGATACTATTAAATTATATTGGGATGATCCCCAACTGATTCATTGATATTAGAACAAAATGAAAAAAGCATAATCTAGTTAAATTCCCAACAAATACCCCTACTTAACCAGAGTAACTTATTCAACATGTCTTCCAATTTAGTTACCTTTTCCTGAACCCCTGCAGCATAGAGGTGGCAGAAAACCCAATGGTGGCAATTACAAGAACATAAACCAAGATAGAAATACTAGTGACACTATTAGCCAAGAAAATAATAATGAATCATCAAAAAACTGATTAGCAATCATTGCCAAGTAACTTGTTGCTTAAAAACATTTCAAGAAACCATTGAAAACCATTTAAATATTAGTAACACAGCTATATAAAAATAGCAAAATAATCCTGACTCCTCGGTTATTAGCATGCTCATAAGAATTTAGCATGCACTCAATTAATTATATTGCCATTGGAGAGGTCTTTAAATTTATAGGCATCAAAGGCTAACTTATCAATGACTTCAAATGGATCAATCCATTACTGATCTAACTTGTTTTGGCGCCTGAAACCATGAGTATCACAAAAGTCAACCTGATCACCAATTATGAAAGTTGGGAGAGCTGGCTATTTCATATCCTCATATTACTTGGCTTTAAGTTCCCATTCAAGAGTGTTAGCATAGGCTGAGGACTATAACCCAATCAGGACTTTTGTCAAGTTAGCCAAAGTTGGAGAGGAGTCATCGCCAAACTCAGCTCAATTACAGAATATAAAATGGGAGCAACCCAGCCTGGTTGCCGTAAAGCAATTGAAAAGGGGATTTCCTCATTGATGAATGATAACTTAAATTATAGGCAAAAGTTGCAGCCAACAAATAGGTTACCCAGCTGTAAGGTTTCTCAGTTACAAGCTTCTTCAAGGTAGTAGAATGAGTCCAATTTGACCATTCAACCATCACATTGGTCTCTAAATACTAGAGCGTCATCAGTACTCCCTTAATTTCCATTATCTCATTCAATTTCAGGATGATGTGAGTGGTAAAATTGCTTCCATTATACGGTATAATAACCTGAGGGCAGCCATGCTTTAAAGTAACTGCTCTATTATGAACTTGGAAGTACTACTGGCATCTACTTTAGCAATAGCCTTCATTTTTACCCAATGAGTTAGGTGGTCAATTGCTATAATGACATATCAACTTTAAGGTACACAGGGCCAATGGTTCTACAAGGTTGATGGATATAGTATGCCACGCGAACCCAGGCTCTACTAGCTGAAAAGTTGTAGCTTTCTTTAAGGGCTTGTGCACCTGGCACATGGCGCAACAATTAAGGTATTCACGACATCAAAGTTAAAGGGATTTTCAGTAATACTCCCATTGAACCTGTTACAGAGTCTTCCCTAGGCCCCCATGGCTGGTTACTTTATGAGCCGCAGTAATGTTTTGCAGTGCGCTCAGAGGGTCTTGGGTATGATAGGGATTTTTCCCTGATGATTTTATACAATTTCCCCTTGATAAGCTTCATATTTCCATTTCTTTGTTGAGAGCCTTCTGAATTTCAGGTAGCTGGTCTCTGGTAGCCTCGCTGAGCATCTTTTCATACAACGCATCAGCTTCATTTTCAAAACTAAAACGCAGGGTATAGTGACAGCTCATCAGCATTTTGGTGTGATGTCCCTGCTTGGTGTACTATCTCATAGTCATATGTTTTTAACTTAAGAACCCATTCGCCAACCTCTCTTCAGTCTCTTTGAGGTTGTGCAGCCATCTCAGAGAGGAGTGATCGGTCACCACAGTAAAATGGACACCATGAATATATGTCCAAAACTGCTTACAGGCATATAATACCACAAGGCATTCCCACTCAGTTACAGTATAGTTGCATTCCTGCTTACTCAGAGTATGACTTTCATATGCTGCCAGGTGTTCATCACTTATTTCGTCCTCCTGACTCAACATGACATCAATTGTCATAAAGTATGCATCAGTTTGAATAATGAAAGGTTGATCAAAATTTGGATACCACAATATTGGTTAAGTCATCAGGTACATCTTAAGTTTGTCAAACGAGTTCTGTGCTTCCTCATTTACATATTAACCCCCTCTTGGGATCCTTCACCAACCGAAAAAGAGGCTCACTGATAGAAGAAAAATTCTCAATTAATTAGTAATAATAGCTGACCATCCCTAAAAATTCCTGCACATCATTAACACTTGTCAGTTGGGACATGGCCCAAATTGGCTCAACCTTGTTTTTGAGGGCTTAGCCCATTAGTGTTGACAATGAACCCCAGATAACTGATTTGGTATATAAAGGGATAACATTTCTGCAGCTTTATTTTCAGATTTGCCACAGCTAGTTTTTGAAGACCTCTTCTAAATGCTCAAGGTGATCCGTGAAGGTGCAGCATAAGGCATTGATGTCATCTAAGTAGATGATAATTCACAACAACTTCAGATTTTCTAATACGATATCCATGGCTTATTGAAACGTCATTGGCGCATTACAAAGACCTTGGGGCATTTGCGTCAGTTGATATAGGCCATTTCCAGTAATAACTGCGCATCTTCTTGATCTTTTCTAGGAAGGTCAATTTTCCATTACTTTCAAGAGAGTTTCTGTAACTCTCATTCCCAGTGAGGTGGTGTGGATTACACAGCCACGCCACAAAAAAATTAGTTGCTAGTAAGAGTGGGAACATGGCACCTTGGAAGGTGCCAGAGCACAGAGGACCCAGAGATAGGGTGTACAATACAGAAT
This sequence comes from Massospora cicadina, assembly GCA_022478985.1. Lineage (NCBI taxonomy): Eukaryota > Fungi > Entomophthoromycota > Entomophthoromycetes > Entomophthorales > Entomophthoraceae > Massospora > Massospora cicadina. Next base: position 66,908 of record JAKSZP010009602.1, on the reverse strand, counting down.
AGATAACTATATAACCAAAAAAAACAACATAACTTGGTTGGTCCCAAGGAGGAGTCCATAACCAAGTGCAAATCAGTATTGGGGTATTTGGGTGCCTCAATCTAGATGGGACTGGAACATCACAGTTGTGCACCAGATTCAGTCATTAGTTCAGATAAAATGTAATGTATATATTGTTTGAGACCTCCTTGAGGAGGTCCATGCACAGGTTTGCATAAGGGACCATGTAAAAAAAACATAAAACTAACAGGGGTTTTATTAAGCAAGTTGACCAACAAGGAAGTTTGGTCTCGAGAATCATTATTATACATAAAAGGGAGAATCATTAATCTGAGGGAGTTGTACTAAGCCTAAACAAACCAATAAGCGCACACTACCATCAGTCATGGTACTATAGCTCAAAATAGTCTGAACTTGAGTTATTGATTGCAGCTGAAATATTCCAGATTTGGTGATATTGTGAATTAAATGGGTAGATACCCCATTCTCCAAGTAACCATAATGAACCATCTTCATTAGTAACAAAGCTGGTGCATTTTAACGCTTTCAATGTAACTCTGGGCCAAACATCACGCACACCCCCAGGACCAACTTAAGCATATTTTACCTGTACCCAGCGTTGGTCCAGGGTATGTTTTAGGTCAGGGAGGCCTGCTAACTTAACCATTTTGGCCTCTTCACTCCATCCTTGTTTAACTACAACCTGTACCCTCAATTATGTCATGTAACCATGACAAGTACCCAGATATGAGATCCATCGCCAAAAAGAATTGGGCCCCTCCTAAGTGATCAATAGCATCATTGATCTGTGAAAGTGGGTAGGAGTTCTTTTTTATATATTTAGCTGATGATAGTCTGCAATGACCCGGTTGGATACGTCCTTCTTTTTTACAATCAAAATTGGATTTGCGCAAGGGCTTGAGGATGGAACCAGCAACCCATTATTGATTGGATTAATAACTTTTCAGCAACTATTGCTTCACTTTCTTGCAAATGGCAAATGGGTGAATACAAATTGGCAGTTGATCCCCAACGTTGACCTTGTGAACTATATTTTTGGCACACCCCAGATCATAATTGTCTTGTGCAAACACTCCAGAATATCATTTGAATAATTTAAGGACATGATCCATTTGTTCATCTGAGATCCTCATCAGTTTTTCTTGATCAAATACAATGAGTACTTCTGGTGATTCTGCACATCAGGTAATCATATCTCATTCAAATTATCAATGGCTTGAAAAGATAAAAGCTTTGTAGTAGGGACTAAATGAACAAAGGCCATTACTTGATTCTTTTCTATCCATATTGGCTTATACAGGAGGTTGGAGACCAGTACCTGAATTTTACGTGGCCAGGGATTAAAATTCCAAGTGCTACGTAGGGTTCATTTCAGTCTTCTTCCCAGGGTTCATGAATTTTACCATACAGATATTCAGGAATATCCAAGGTAAGGCCAGTCCCAATGATGCACTGTTACTTGGAATTCACAAACTGTCATCATTTGCACCATCAAAAGAATCCCTTTGACTTTCTTCAATTTTGCTGGTGGCTAGGAACGTTTGCCAGCCTGTCAATAATTTACAGGAACAATTTCGTCCACATAGATCAAACTAATGCAGTCGTTCTTCTTAGTTGAGGATGGTTCCCCTTTCCAGTGGTAGAGCAATGGCAAAGTTTTCCCCAAAATATTGAGGGTATTGCTTGTAAAATCACACCAGACCCCATGCTGCCGCATGAAGTTGGTGCTAATAAATATCTCATAATTCTGGTTGGGCAGAACTATGACTGGTGCGGTGGCAAGAAGGGAGTTAAATAATATGGGCAAGGTACTAAAGCACCTTGAGATGTAGTGGTGTGTAGGCCCATTGTCCCATAAACCTTATTATGATCTACGTCAAGGGCAAGTCTTATCTTCTTCATAAATTTCTTTAATACAACGCTAGTTGGAGCCCCACTGTCAATGATAGCTTGAACTTTTATCAATTAACCCAAATATCTGCATAAGTGCAATCATAATAGAAAAAAAATATCGTTTACAGAATAAATGGCGGTATCTTTTGCCACAATAAAGGATTGTGAAAGCTGTTTGGCTACCTCAGGGAATCATTCCTTGATGGTAGCCATGGGGATTTAAATATTAACATTGTTTAAAGGACTATCAGCTTTTATGTGTGCTGTTGGGGCTTGCAACTTATTCAGATAGGGTCACGCCACTTTTTAATCATTTTGGGATTAGGAGCCCTTGCCTATGAGTGGGCAACGCAAAAACTTGGTCAAAGGGAACATGAGCAAAGGCGGAAGTAGACTGTTCCACATATAATCCACCCAATCTTTTCCTGAGAAGGATAGTTGTGTGCTGGCAAGGACAGCCACGTTAATTTTGTCAGGTTTAGTGTGGCAGAACTGCGAAATTTGGCCATAATTTCCGCATTCATAACAAATTATATGATTTTACATGTTCTTTTGAAGAGTTTTTTTTAATAGACTTAGTTGACTTTCAGGGTTGTCCCCCGCTTGTTCTTTATTAAGGGATTTCCCCTCATAACCAACAGAAGCAGTGTTGATATTGTAAAAGCTCTTGTTGGGACATCAAAGATGGCCTCACAAACAAGCCTAAATTCGAACAATTGAGATGTTTTTGTATCTACAGTCAGCATGGGGTCATGACCAAATTAAGCTCATTATGTCCTCGCAGTGCTGACTTCATGGCTTCCAGGCGTCAAAAATGGTTAATGCTCCCGCACCTGTAAGTATCTATCCTTCCTGATAGAAGTGACTAACAGAGGTTTTGATAGAATCATCTCTTTGGAACTTGATGCTGAGGAACTCCTGCTTCTGGTTGTAGAGGCGCTTCAGACTGAAAAACATACTATGATTGTAACCTTTGCTTTTGCATAAGTCCATTTGCTGGTGGCTAGACATGGCAGAATGATATTCTTGGCTCACTGAGTCAAAGCAGGTTACTATGATAACCGCCTTCTGGTGATCCCCGCACCCCACAATGGCCATCTCAAACAACTTGAAGAAAAGTGTGATATTGTTTCTTTAAAACTCCAGCAGTTTCAGAGTCATCTGTTATTCCAATGTCTCAGGTGGATTGCTGCCATTTTTTACCACCATCCAGTGGTTTTCATGGAAGAGGAAGAGCGCTGTACAGGGTAAGATTCTGGGTTTTCTTCGAATTTTGTAGAGTGCATCAACTAGATTCAGTGTAACTGTCATCCCCAGATGAGGAACTTTTCTTGAGAAAAACGGATCTACATTCAGGATCCTCGTGACCATGGCCAGTGTCCCCTTCTAGCATTAATAGCATGTTGTGATGGTTTTTACCCACTTCTTGCGGTCAGACTTCCATGCCTTCAATTTTAAGTACTTCCGCTGTAGTTCCTCCAGTTCCTTGGTCAGCTGGAAAATTTGGTCATTATTATTGTCCATGGTTTTTACTAACAGCATAGCTTGATCTTGTGCTTAATCATGTCTTAGCCCTGCTTCATTATAATACCCTCTAGCTTGGCAAGTTGGTCTGTTAATCCTTCTCTATGCTTTTGAGATATGGAATCTAAAGCTGTAACTTTGAGTCCCAATAACTTAGTCCAGATTCCCTTAACTTAAGCTTGTTTGTAAGTCTTCATGTTTCTGACTAACAAGTGCAGCTTCATGACTTCTTCTTTACATCTTTATGCTGCTTTATTAGATAGTGGATAGACTCAAACACCTTCACAGAAGGTTCCATTCCCATGTGTCAGAATTTTAACCAGATGGAATTCTCCAATGATTAATCGTTGTTTGGGATGAAATGGCCAATCCCAGCGGAATGGCTTATTGACTGAATTTCGTATGATTTGATATGATTGCTTGTTAGTTGATCCCCAATTTTGGGCTGAGCCAAAATTAGTATTCCGCCAAGTTTGGTATTAGGTTCAAGTGGGGCCAGTCAGTGGCCCTGAATTAGTATAAGGATCACTGGCGACTAATAGCTGAGGATGATCCAATCAGTATCAGTCAGCAGAGTCAGTGTTCAACGCCAACTGCCACTCATGGACCATTGTGGGAATTTCCAGTGGAAAGCTGATGTATTTGCTTTATTCATCATCAATAAATTCGCTGCCTGTACTTATTACCCAATGTCAGTGGATCCAACAATTATGAGTTCAAGGTGGCTGAGGTTGTTTCTGGTGCCTCATTTATTATAATCAAATATTTGAGATAAGATGAGAATAGATGTCAGTGAGATGCCAAGATATTCTGAGTCAAGCAAGCGACCAAAGTTGTTTCTGGTGCATTATTATCAACTTGAAGGTCAAAAACAAATTTGATGTTTCTTATAATAATTATTTTATATAGCTAACTGGCGACTTAAGGCTGAGGATGAGCCAAAACTAATTTGGACATTGGGAATGATGGAGTGAGAGGGTCGATGCCAGGGAAGAGAATAATGTAGAAGAAGAGAAGTGGTTGGCTGGAAGAACCAGCGGAAGAGCTGATAGGTCAGCGGTGGGCACAGTAGCCCTTTTTTATTATTATAGATACCTGGCGCTTCCCTTTCAATAAATATCTCCCTTTGCCTATTCTACCTTTTGCTATAAGTTTGTTATTTATTTCGTTGGTTGGAGTTTAGGCTAGGGGATCCCCAAATGGCATGGGTGACATGATAAGGGGTTAGCCAGCGCTTCTAGCCCTGACGCCTAAGGCAAATTGGTAAGGGCTGACCAGTCTTCATACTGGTTAGCCTGCCAACTAGCAAAGCCCATAGTCCATTTTCTGACACCATGTATTATAAGTCTGCAACTTTGGGAGTTCCGCATGCTTCAACATCAACTTTTCCACTCCCTTTTTTCTCAACGGTTGACTCTCATTATCTTGACTCTATAACTTATAAACAATGTCAGTTCAGAACCCCTTGTAGTGAGAACCACTTGTTGAAGAGTGTTCTTTGTACTGGTTCATGAGAGTCTACACTTAACTTAATAAAAGTTCCGTGTATGATGAAAAGGAATAAAATCTGAGCCAACAAGAGTCCAGTTAACACTTGACAGTTGTTCACTTAGTAGTTAGGCACTTCTGTCCTACAGTAACTAAAAACAATTAATAGTAAAACTAGTATACCAGGAACAAGCTATTTTAGGGAAATAATTGAATATATGTATAATATTGTGGTACTCTAGTGCCCTAATATTAGAATTGTTGGCATTTGCTGACAGGGTTAATAGCTTTTTATTTATCAGCCTGCAGCTTCAGTATGCCATTAGTCAGAACTTCTTTCAATTTGATTTCCCAGGCTAGGCGATCCTACCCTGGAGCTAGTAAACTATTGGGGATCATTCCAAACAAATAAAGGAAGACTTAATCATCAAAGTAAACAATAAATATAACTTGGAGCTCCTTCCTCAGAAGCCTAAAATTATCAATACTAATAGAATATATTGGGGATGATTTCAATTAATTCACTGGTATTGGAACACATCAGAAATATCATAATCTGGTAAAATTCCAAAGAGCCCATCAGCTTATCAAGTTGATCTACCCCCTCCAACAGCGTTAAGCACCCTTCATGTTTTCTTCCTGAACACCTTTGAGGGTTTAATGCCGTCCCACCATGATCCAGTGATAGTAGATGAACTACAATATGAGATTGATGCCATTCTTGCCTCCCACCTATCCCAATCTTGCCTTCAGTATTTGGTGTCCTGGAAAGGCTATGACAAAACTGAGATCAGCTGGGTATCCCTTAGAGACTGCATAAATGCTCAGGACCTAACCTGCAACTTCCATTCAAGATTTTATAACGCTTTAAGCCCTGACACTCAAACCTCTCTGGCCTCCATGAAGCTGCCAACCCCCCACAAGAACTTTACCTTGCCAATGTCACCTCTGGCAGTGTGGAATCTCATCCAAGGGTGGAAAGTGATGCCACAGTTAGTGACATTTTACATGGGGCAGACCGCCCATCCAGAGCCAAATATAAGATACCTCTGAATCAAAGCCAGAACCCTTGAGGGACAACAATGACCTCTCTAAGGTCTTGATTGCAAATGGGTTCTAGCTTTGTCAGTCAGGCCTGAGGCTTGAATACTTTAATGTTAGGAAATCCGGTAAAAATAGGCTCAAAAATCTAGAAGAAACTGATATGAAGTAACAGAATTTGGCCACATTCAGAAAATTTTAATTTTGTAAAAAAAGAAAACTTTTTGTCACAAATCAGGTTTCATCAGAGTTTTGAAACCATTTCAAAACTTCCCCTTATAGTGACGCCTAAGCTGAGAAATTCCCTTGCTTTTCTCAGATACTAAGACAATTTTAAATAAAGTTTTGAGATATTTTGCTTAAGTTTCCCCTTACTTTTAAGGACATTTATTATTAACCTTGGTTAAACCCTACCGTGATGGCTGGACTCCATTTCAAGTTCTGGTCAGACTCTCCTGCTGTGTGTGTAAATGGAACCCATGCTGTGACCTATTCTTCCAGGTCTGCCACATCATATTTTATCAATTTCCGCCATAGTACCTAACCAAACTCCCTCAACTCTCAGGGACTCTTCTCCATGATAGTTTTCTTCAGTTTGGACTTCTTTTTGCTCCAAAAATTCATATGGAAACAACATGGAGATAACCTTGGATGTTGCTTCCTACTGCTTGGAAATTTTGCCCTCTTTTGGCACCTTTTACCTGGCTTCCCACTTGAAACCTCCTGTGCTCCACTTTCCATGACAGCTTCCCACAATTTCTTTTAACAGATATTGGTACTAACTTTACATCTTATATTATTTTTAAACTCAATGATTTTATAAATGTACTGGGGGTATTATCTACAATCTATCACCCTGAGAAATATGGCACTATTTAATGAGTAAACAGTATCATTGTTGCCATCCTACAAAAGGTAATTGCTATCAAGCCATCTAGCTGTAAACATCTCTTGCCTTCCGCCATTTTTTCATATAATATCTCCTATCACTAGGCAATGAGCACTCGCCATTTTAATTCTTTTTTGGGAAGCATCTCGCGCTACCTCCAATTTATACACTTGTGTCAATGAAGAAAACATGAAGTCCACTAGATATTTTCAAAACTTGCTCAAACATTAAGCCAGCTGCAAAGCAAAGCCTATTTCAATGTGTGGGCTAAAGAAGGCAGGTCTTAAAAACATGTAACAAAGAAAGTCAGACCTTACCTACTTCTACCATATGGGAATTGGTCCTTTATTACAATAAACATGGCCTTGGACATACTAAAAAATTGGAGAGCGTTTGGAATGGACACATTGGGATCGTTTAGAAGGCATCCACTCATGCCTGCATTATTAAAGATCCCTCTAGGGCTACCTCATTTTACATGAATGTTAAATTCCTAAAGAAGTGCCAACAGAGCTCTGGCCAACCAGCCATGTCTTCTCATTAACCCAGATGACCCTCACTCCTTTTTGTTTCCTGATGCTTGGTCAAGTGGGTATAAGACAATCTGATCTGACCAACTATATGGTAATTGGTCTTATTTACTTGAACATTTTATCAAAGTAATATGTAGACAGATGCTTTGATTAACCTACATTGCAGATGCTTCAGTGTTAATCTATAGTACTGATTTACAATCAGTTACCTCACTTCAGCGCCTCTTATTTCTTGTAATTAACTATTATATTTATTTAAGGCATGTTAACCAGGGGATGGACATTGCAAAAATAGAGAAAGAAAGTATTGACATGAAACCTAACCTGTGAAGGGTCAACTCTGTCAATGAAAGTTTTTCCACCTCCAGATCAGGACTCAGGTTTTCTGGTTACGACATGGGTAAGGTTTTCATGTTATTGGACCTACTAAACTCCAATAGCTTCCTTCAGCTGGCACCCTGATCAATATGCAAAGGGTGGGTAATCAAACCCATAACCTTCAGATTGGTAGCCATACACCCTAAAGGCTTGCCTTCCACCCCCAATTTCTTGTAATTACCATTTATGACTAAATCCTTAATCCCTGCTAATGTAATTCTTGAATATCAAATACAATAATTACCTTGCCTCACAGGTATGGTTTTTATATCATCTATCATATTATTATTATTCAATACTTGTCCATATGCCAGCATAAACTTGTCAAAAATAGGTTTATAATTATTCTATTTGTCCATTTGCCAGTGCCTTAGTTTTCATAGGTCAATTTCTATTATTGTGTAAATTAACCCAAGGTTAAAGCCTTATCTTCCATAATTTTCCAATTATTCACTATTGACAAAGAATTTCTTAGTGCTATTAAGGTATCAAATATTTTCACCAATGGTAATGAAGCATTTGGAGTAGCATATAATGAGGGGACTGCCATTGTGAGAGAGATCTTGGTTATTTAATTTTAATGCCCACCATGACCAAGGATAAAAACTGCAAACTCCACGCCACTATCAGTATTTGATAGTACAGTGTGCTTTTATTCTTAGTTAAATAATGACTGTTTACAATAAATAAAAAATTAACTGTTTAATTCCAAGGCCCCACATCTTCTTACAGTACCTTGTAGCTTAAAGTGTAAATTGACCTGTGCAATTGGGATTTGAAACCTAAGCACTAATTCTGACATTATTTTTAATGTGAAAATTAATTGGCATTCTAAAAACTTCTCTCTCTCGTTGCAAACACTTTTGCAACCCATTCAATTCAAGACTTAATCCAGTTTGATAATCTCATAGAGGGGATTAGTCTGCGCCCATGTCTGGGAGCAGTTGGGCAAGCAAAGCAAGAGGAGCAGGCGGAAGGCCCGCAGCCTCTAACGTTTGAAAACGCCCCGGAGAATCCGGCGGAATAGAAAAAAATTTAAAAAAACTGGTGGTCACAATTTCCCCGGAGATACTCGCGTGGCAAGCACGATGCAACCAGTACATCAATACGCCACATTCCCAGCCACTTTCGTCGGTGGAATTCGGAGTCCGTGTGTATCTGGACATCCAAAAAATGGCCCTATGGGAAAAATTTTGTGAAGATGTACACAAAATTTTCCCGACTGCGGTGTACGTTGCACCTCACTCCATGTCGCACAGTTGACTGGACCTAGGTTTCAAAAACAAAATAGCAGCAGACGAGGCTGCAGTGGTGCGCGTAGTGGTAGACCTCCCCGAAGGGCAACGGGTCGTCGAAACTAAATGCACCAGATGGACAAAATCGAACCAAATTTTCCTCACGTTTGACTTTTTGCCTACTACGGTAAAATGTGACATTTTGGAGCAACACCTGAAAGATGGTCTCGCCATATATGGCGAAATACAATCTTTCAAAATGCAACGTTTCACGCTGATGCCACACCTGTGCACCGGCAAAGCCATTGCAGTTCTGACCCCATCTGAGGAGATCGCGAAGGACCTAACCCAGATCCCGCACTCCACCTTTATTGATATCGCAGGGCACACCACCCACCCATTCCGGGTAACCGTGGACAGCGCGCCCCCCATTTGCACCCACTGTGACGCGTTCGGCCATAAGGCACACGCGTGCCCCATTAAAGAGGGCATTACATTCCAAGAGCACCCCTCAGCGGCCATGGCCAGCGGAGAGGCGCACTACGAACCAACCGTAAGCACCAAAGAGGCCTTCCCATGGGGAGCACAAGGCTGCTACCTATTGGTAAAGCCCATCTCCCCGCAGGAGCAGAAGAAGGCCAAGCAGGCCCATAGGACTGCGGCCAAGGAAGCGGCCAAGGTCCCCACCACCATCCCACACTCACAACGCCAGGAGGACATGGAGACCTTTGCGGCGGAAGCAACTTGGGAATCCATCACCCAATCAGATGGGGAGGCCCAAGCTGAACGGGCCACTCAATCCGAGGATCCGATGGGAGATTTGATCTCACCCAATTGCTGCACCCAAGCCCCAGTTGAAACCGACTTGGGACCTATCCCAAACAAAAAAAAATTTTTTTCGCCCCACTCGATGGTGCACCGAACCTATCCGCACCGCAAAAAATTCGTCCGACGTCGGGAAAACAAAAAGCGAAGGCCAAAGCCAATGCGACTCTTTCCACAAAAATTAACAAAAACCCCAATAGCGTTGCTGCTAATACCCGCACTGCTGTGAAAGCCCGTGGGGACCTGGAAGAGGCTGGTGGGCCAGGGGGCCCCACCCTCGCACCTAAGGTGCGATGGGGGAAACCTTCACTCTAGGGACGCTGAATATTGCCAGACTCAAGGCCTCCCCGTCCCGGGCTAGGAAACTGAGTTTTTTACAAAATAATTTACCCGTGGATATCCTGGCCATCCAGGAAACCCACTGTCCACGAGGTTCCGAGGATGCTTGGAAAACAATGCTCCTACCATCCCTATCCTTTTGGTCAAAGCACTGTGGGGTGCTAATTCAGAAAAACAATTTTTTTAAATTTACATCTTCAGAAACATTCCTAAATGACCAAGTGCTCATTGTCACCTTCTCTTGGGCTGATGTTGCACACACAATTGTCAACATTTACGCCCCAAACGGTGCACAAGAGCGTCAGGAATTTTTCTCATCGGTCAAATCCCTCCCGATACCCCCCGATTCTTTCCTAATTGGCGACATGAACTGTTGGCTAACCTCACCAACGGACTGGTGGCCGCCCTCACCCCACGCCCCACAGGGTCACATAGAACTACGCGTTCTAAAAGCCACCCTTGGGTTAATGGATGCGCTGCCGCGACATGCCCCACTGCTCGAAAACATGACGCGTCCCCACATCCACAATGGCCAATTAAGGTCCATGACCCGCATTGACCTTATTCTAGCGCCAGCGAAATTCCAACCCCACATCTCCCACTTCAAAACAATGAAAATGGAATTCTCCGACCACCGACTGGTCTCGATAACATACCACTTACCCGTCACAGTTGCAAAGGCCCCACATTGGTGCAAAATCCGCCCCCCAGAGCTTGCGTCGCCAGAATTTTCCATGTGGGTGGAAGAGGCAACTTTGGCAAAATTGTTTGTGGCACCGTTTTGCGCGGACCCCATTTCCACATGGGCAACTTTCAAAAAAGACACCATCCACCACTATCGCCATCTCTCATCCAGACGCTCACGAGCCACATTGGCGGTTATATCGCGCGCACTGGCGGAATTGGCCCACTTGGAGTCCAACATTCCAGCCTCAGGATATAGCCCTGCATGGGGCCAGAAGTGGGCGGAGGCAGCAGCACACCTCAACGCACTTGAAAGGCAACACAAGCATCAGGTTTGTGTCCAATACAGGGCCACACGCATCACTAAAGGCGACAAGTGCACCGCATACTTCTTCAAAAAAAATTTTGCACCACGCCAGAGTGTGGCCTGCACACAGGTGCGAAGATCGGATAATTCTATCGTGGACACACTGGCCGAAGTGGCAATTGAAATGCAAAAATATTACTCTGAGTTATACTGAGCTGAACCAATTCAGCTGGCCAAAATGGCGGAATTTCTTGACAGAGCTCATATCTGCACCATTTTCTGATACCCAGAAATAATGAATTTAATTACTCCGAACGAATTATGGACTACCATTCGCGGTGCGCCAAACTGAAAATGCCCAGGCCCAGATGGCATTCCATATGAGTTCTACAAAAAATATTTTAAATACATATCCCCATTGCTGCTAGCCTCACTCAACCAAAGCCTGTTGGAAACACGCCTCCTACCAGGAGGACATGAGGCTTTTACAGTCACACTCTTCAAGAAAGGGGATAGGCTAGACTTAGCCAACTGGCGCCCCATTTCTCTAACAAACACAGACACCAAAATTTTAACAAAAATCATGGCTAACCATTTAGGGACTGTAGCATCTGCCACCATCTCTCCAGAACAATTCAGTTTCATCCCCAGAAGGTCAATTTGGGATAACGTGCACTCTGTGGCTAATGTGTGTCAGTCCACAGCCTCTGGGGCACTGGTATTCTTGGACCAACAAAAGGCCTATGATAGAGTAAACTGGGAATACCTTAGGGCCTGCCTCCAACAATTCCGCCTACCTCCCTGCTTCATTAACTGGGTGATGCTGCTCATGGAATCTGCAACAATGGCTGTGCGCGGCCCAGGTTTCCTAATGGATGTAGTCCATCCTCAAAGGGGCCTGCGACAAGGGGACCCACTGAGCCCACTCTTATACAACTTCAGCCTTGACCCACTACTGCGAAATGTGAATGCCCAACTCACTGGGGTCCATGTGCCAGGCCAAACCCCAGTCAAGATGATGGCATTTGCAGATGATTGCGTGGTGGGGGTGTCTAATAATAAAGATGCATGCGCGCTTGAAGCCCTCATCCAGGAATATTCCCGGGTAAGCAACGCGGCACTGAACGCCTCCAAAACCGAAATCATCCTCCTTGGTCGGTTTCAGAACTGCTGGGCCCCAGCAAGTAGTTCCCAACCCAGCCCAGCTGCTCGCCCAAGTCCACGCCTCACTAACTCAAAACACACCGCTCCACTGGTGCTCCCCTTTGTGCCGCGACCTACCATAGGACCGGTACGCCATCTGGGCGTGTGGTTGGAGGCAGGAGGATACGTGTCAGCAGTAATGGAGGGCCATATACTGGACAACGTGACGAAGCGAATCGCCTCTCTCAGAGCCCACCCTACTACCCTCACTGGCAGGGTTGTGCTTGCCAACTCTATGCTCCTATCCAAAGTCTGGTTTGGAGCCCACGCCATCCCCTTCTCCCCAAGCTTCTTCAAATCCCTGTATGCTTTGCTACAAGGTTGGCTTTGGTCAGGCCGCCCTCCACCAGTACGGCTAGAGGTCATGTTTGGCCCTCAACATCATGGTGGCATGGGCCTACTTGACTTCAAAGCCCATGCCGCCAAGATCCTAGGCACCTGGATTGCGGCCGTCACTGCTCCTACACTCCCATCCCAACACTGGTCCCGCGCGGCCCGCTCCAACTTCTCCCAAGCCTTGGGCCTCAACAACCCATCAAACCCCCACTCCCTGATGAAATACCTTGCATCACACACATCAGCCACAGGTCCTCACGGGACAAAAACCCACTACAAACGAATCCTACTCTCCATGCGAAGCGCAGAGTGGAGAATTCGTATTAGTGGACATACAACCCAAAGAGGCCGCCCCTCTCCTCAGTTCACACAAGAGGTACAGGGGCTACCCATCCATGAGGGCGTGATCCCCATTCGACCCCAAGTCCTATCCAGGGTGGACTACCTGGACATGATGGACATCCCTTATTCCACTGAGACCCAAAAGACTATCTGGAAATATGCACACCATCCTCTGCTGCAGCCTCAAGTCCATTCCCATGTGTGGCGCTGCCTGAGGCGGGTGTATCGTACAGCTGAGCGCTCTAACACTTCACACTCATCCTGTGTCATGTGTGGCCAGTATGGAACGCTGTTTCACCGCCTGGAGAAGTGCCCCACCTCTAAAGTGATATGGCGCGAAGTCCAACGTCTGCTAGGCCAGGATCAAACACATCCCTTCAGTCTGTCAAGAGATATGTTTGCTTCATCAATGGCCTCCCCCTCCCACCCTCCCTTCGTGCTCTGGTGGTTGCAATCGCCATGTGGACTATCCACACGATTGTCTTGGATGCCATCGCCGGATCCATCCCCACCCTCCCTGAAGCTGTCCACAGATTCCAGTCTCATTTGGTGGACCACTTTCAAGCATGGGTGTTTGGATATCTCCCACCACGTCGCCGGCAGCTGGTCTCCTCCTGGTTCCCAGTCTGGTTCATCAAATCAGACCCCTTCCTCCACACGTGCTCAATAGTGGCTACGCCCCCTACACACGTTCCCTCCCCCTTCCCATAAGTGGCGTTCCCGCTGGCAACAAGAGATAGCATCGCTTCTTTGGGGTGCCTCACCTGGTACTGAGTTTTGTCTCGTCTGAGTCATATTCGGAAGTGTCTGTCCCATGGTCGGCCTTCCCCGCAATAAATTAAATTAAATTAATTGGCATTCTAAATCTCCACACTTCAATTCTGACATGTATTTTACCAAACTCAATAAGAAAACTCCCACCAAGAATAAAAAAGTAATATTTTAAGATAAGGAGAGTTTAATTGAATAATACCTCACCTCCCTACTAATAATGCAAACTTATTTCTCACCTTATTAGATATATAGGTTACAATCTATCTTGAGTGTAATTAACTATATTATAAGTTAAAATATGAACCCTTCTTTCTAAGAGGAGAATCTAACACTTTTGATACTACTTTCTTAAACTAACATTGCTCAATATTGCAGGCTATAACTAGGAGTTGTCAAACCAAGGTGAGCTAAGGGTTAGTTGATTGTAGTTAAAATTTTTATATTGATTTGGTATTAAGAGTTAACTCTAAGTTCTATCCTAAAGCTTAGCACCTAATTAAGGTCCTTTAAGTCAATTTTATAAAGAGTTAAAGTTTATAATTCACTTTTTTCATTAATCTTTTGGGCTTCCTAATATTCATGGGCTTAAAGAAATTTGAACTCTGATTTGCCATCTTAGATGGGCAAGGTAATCCAATTAATATAATAATATAATTTTTAACTAATTTGAAGAAAAAAGGGGTTGAGTGCAATTTGGATTTAAATTTAATTGATACCTAGATGTCAAAGATTGAAGTTTTCTCTCACCCTTGGAACTTGGGAAAAATTAAAGTAGATCTATATTGGACTTGATATATGAGTTTTTGCAATACCTTCTATTCTCTTTAAATTAGATTTATTAAGCTTGGTCTTTGCTTGCTATAGTAAAGACAGGTACCAAAGCATGCAAAGTTCCACAAAGGATAATTCAGGTTGATTCCAAATAAATCCTGGCTAACAAGTACATTTCCCAGAGTTGATGTCTCACTTCTTATTGGTTTTGAGCAGATGTAATTTGGTGGTTTTTGTTCACTAGATGTCATTGAGCAACTGAAGTCTTATCTTCTTTACTTTTAAGAGTATCTATTGGTAACGTTCACACCAAAACTCCAAATAAGCAATAAACAGAGAGCTTTAATAAACAAAATGTTTTTTATTTAACTGAGGAAAGCCAACTAGGGGATGGACAATACTGAAACTGAAACTCCAAAACCAAAAACCAAAACAACTAAAAAACATGAACTGACCGCCCTTATCAAGCAGTGAGACACAAAAAGAAATGAAAAAATAACCTACCAGGTGGCACAGCAGTGAGCTGCTTATCACACCATGGTGGAGGGGGAGGAGGGATCAGGTGGATCATCATCAGGCTCAGCATTGTAGAGGCGGATCAATACTGAGAGCAAGGGGGTTGGGCATCCATGGGATGAGGGTCAAGGTAAAGAAGGTAATTGTTGAGATCTACAATTTAAACTGGATCAAAGCCTCTATGAGTTTGCAACATGGTGTTTAGCCTGTATGCAGGCGTTGGGAAGTTATTCTATTTTCTCAATATTGGCTCTGGTGATATGTGTGGATGAGGAGAAATCTGCCAGTTCATAAAAATGTTTGACAGCGGTGTTGGCAGTTTCATGAGGCGCGTAATTTCCTCTTTTGCAATAGGAGGGATCTTGGGGGAACAAGTGGGGATCAGCCCTTTTTTAAATTCTGTGACAGATTTTGCCATGTTTCTGCAAAGATGGCTATTTTTGGGTGAGTCCACCATGGACTCAGCAAGCTGGTGGTCACTTTAGAAAGGGGTAGCATTGGGTTTGGGGACATATTGGTTGGTTGAGGCTGTGGGCATCAAAGTCTGAATTCAGATAAGGTTCTAAATCAAATGGATAACCTGATGGTGACAATTTCACAAGATTTAGTCACTTCATCCAATAAGTCCCAGGAATTTTGGTTGACTTGGTAATATGTGGG
Source organism: Massospora cicadina (assembly GCA_022478985.1). NCBI lineage: Eukaryota > Fungi > Entomophthoromycota > Entomophthoromycetes > Entomophthorales > Entomophthoraceae > Massospora > Massospora cicadina. The sequence continues at coordinate 51,149 of JAKSZP010009602.1, read as the reverse complement.
AATATGTTTGTGGTTGGGTAAGTTTTGGGGTGGGAGATTTTATAGGTTAAACATGTTCAAAACCTGCTCCTGATTGGTTGTCATGGGTGTATATTGGCCTGCTTGGATTTGTCTGGCTTAGATTTGGCTGGCTTGGATTTGGGTTGCTCAATTTGATGCTGATTCATTTAGCACTCAGCCTGGGGGTGGGGGCAGCCAAAATTTCTACTCGAACGCTGTTGGTGTGGCTCATGGGTGAAGTTGGGCATTTTTGCAGGAATTTGAATTGTATCAGCATGTTTTTTGTGTGGTCCAACTCATGGCAGAGGGGGCAAATTTTGAACATTGTCAATGCAAGCCCAAAAGAAATGGCTGGGTGTGGATGAGATATAGAAATGTGGTGGGATGTGCTGGGCCATTTTCAGCTGGTGGGGGGTAATGGTGGTCATTGCCCAAGGTGCCATGAGGCGCTCAGAACCATTTGGTACAATGAATTGGAGGATGGGGTTTTTACCATAAGTGGACAGCCCTGACATCAACTCTTTATAAAGAGTTTGAGGGGGAAGGTGTGAGAAGAGGTTTGCAAAGTTCACCACAAGTGTGGTATCATCTGGGAGACATGTTTGGATGGTGGTAATTGGGGTGTTTTTATATATTAAGGGCATAGCAGCTGCAGTGGCCACATCCTCTTTGATGGGAAAGCCTATGTCAAAATAGCCTTTATAGGGGTGAAAGTCTATAAATCCTGACGATGCAAAGGTGGCAGTTGCCAGCTCAATCATTTCTCTGTCAGCATATGGAAAGAGACATTCATAATCAACTCGGAGGGAAAAGTGGATAGTGGATTGAGGTAGGGCTAAGGGATGGGGGCGGTTTGGGTGGAATTGTGTGAGGTAGAGTGCTATGTCCCTTGGAGGGACATAGCGACTGGATTTATTTGGTGGACTGGATGAGACAGTCCACATGCGTTTGCCTGCTGGGTGGTAGATGCTAGTGGGTGGAGCCTCGCTGCCCCACATGGGGCAGCAGGTGGTGGATCTGAGGACATAAATTGGGTAGTTGATGCAGTGAGGTGGTGGTAAAAATTGCCTTTTTTTAAAATTTCTTAAAAGTGATGTTGAGTGGTTAAATGAACAAAATTAATTTATATTAGATTTAAAGTCTCTAATCAACATTAAAGCAATTTATGGTACCTTCATAAGTATCCTATAGTACTAATATTCAGGTTGAAGGGGTGGAAGGCGAGTCAGTAGGGCATATGGCTACCAACCTGAAAGTTATGGGTTCAATTCCTGCCCTTCACACATATATTGGGGTGCCAGCTGAAGGAAGCTATTGGCAGTTAGTAGGTATAATAACACAAAAACCTTACCCATGACGTAACCAGAAAAATCTGAGTCCTAATCTGGAGGTGAAAAAAAAAACTTTCTACGACAGAGTTGACCCTGCTCAGGTTTCATGTCAATACTTTCTTTCTTTATTTTGGTAATGTCCGTCCCCTGGTCAGCTTGCCTCAAATAAATAAAAATATATTCAGGTTTGGTAATATCTTAATGGCTTTGAAGCCACTTAGATCTTCTAGGTAATCCAGAATTCTTTTAGTCAAACAAGGTATATTTAGGGGTAGTACCTCACATTAATCAAGTTGTATATCACTATCTGAATTGTATTTGTTGGATTAGTGGCACAATGACTCATATCAAGTGTTTATTTATGATTTCCAATAATTTTAATATTGCATGAATTATTTTGGCCATGGATTTACTAGTAAAAACTCCAATTTATTAAATTAAAATACTCAGATAAAATATCAAATATTAGCATTATAACCTGTGATCTTCCCAGGGCTATTATAAAATTTTCCTGATAGTATTCCTCTTTATAGTTACTTTTAATATTTGCATATCTCTTAATATTTTGATTTTTTAATATCTTCTGGTATTTTGGGGTCAATTCTACCATTAAGTGATTTAACTCCTTGAGTGGAATCCATAACTTTAGTACTATCAAATGAAATGCAAAAACTTTATTCTGTAACTTATATAATCTTAGTTTTAAAATTATATCAGTATTTTCTGAGATGACTGCATACAAATGTAGGCCCTTATAAAAATTATTATATACAAGCAATCATTCATTTATATATATAGATATAGATAGATAAAACAATTTTTATTTATATCTCAATTAAAACAATTTTTTATTAAATCCTACAATAAAATATATAGTTTTTGATAATAGCATAAAAGTAAAGATTTTCTTTCTGTTTGAACTCACTTTTGAGTGAATTTCAATAAAAAAGTTAAAAAAATTTATTTTATTCACCGCCATCTGGCCACGTTCACTTTCCACTTGATGTCAACAGATCCACTGCCTGCTGCCCCAGTTTGGGGCAGCAGTGCTCCACCCCCTAGCATTTTCCACCCTGCAGGGAAACATGTGTGAACAGGCTCAAATATTCTGCTAAACTTTTCTGGCCAACTCGTCCTCCCATGGGACTTAATGCTCCACCTAGAACACATCCACCCATCTTGCCCCCACCCTCTCACCTTTCCTCAGTCCAACATTCACTTTTGCCTCCATGTCAACTATGGGCAATTATTCCCATATGCTGACAAAGCAATTGTTGATCTCACCAATGCTGCCTTTGTGCTGGCAGGTTTTATTGATTTCCACACTTTTAAGGGCTATTTTGACACAGGCTTTTAGATGGAGGAGGACGCTGCAGCAGCAGCTTCAACTCCATTTATTTACAAAAACACTCCCATCCCTACTACCCATATTTGCCTCCCATCTGACACCACACTGGTGGTGTATTTGCATCCTTCCCTTCCCATCTTCCCCCCAACTTTTGTATGATCAGCTGATGGTAGGGCTTATGGCTTATAGCACTCAGCCCAAACTCATCTTTTCTGTTCTCTCTGGAGTGGAGCACCTTGCTGCCCATCATGCAACCGCCACCATAATACCTCACCACCCTGCCATAGCCCACCAGATCCCCCCATGCTTGTATTGCAGCAGCACCTGAGCATTTCTTTTGGGCTCATGTTGATAATGGTTGCCAAATTTGTCCCCTCTGCTTTGGGATTGACCATTCAAAAAAATCCTACCCCATGCCACTTCTTCTAATATGGCTTTGGAGCCCTATTCAGCGGATTCTGAATGGGGCAGTTTGCTGCCCCTCCCACTCTATGATCTAATTGATGGGCCTGAGTGGGAAATCAGCCCCCACTAAATCAACTACCGCCATTAGCCTACTCCAACTCTACCTCAGCCAATCAGAGTCAGGCTTGGACCACACTACTTACCCAAGCAGCCAATTCACCTCCTACCCACCTGAATACATCCATTATTCTTGTAAACCAAAATCAATGTGACTTATTGGCCGAGATTGATGAATCAGGTGAGGTTATCATGAATGAGGTATCCAGTCAACTCCTTGGCCAGTTCAATTATGGTCGGGCTGAATTTTTTGTTCTGGTTTTGATGATACCCCATCCCCAGACAATTTCACTTCTAAACTCAATGCTTCCCTCTACCAAAGTGACCATCAGCTCACCTTTGCAGTGGTGGTTTCCCCCCATTGCCCAAACCTATGCAAAACAGTGGCTCAATCAGTGGCTCAATAGCAACTAGGTCTGCCCACACTCTACTTCCCCCTGATTTCCCCAAATCAGCATGCAGCAATATTTCAAAAATGTTTGACAATGCCAAAGCTGCTGTTATGCATGTTGCTAAACTGGCAGAATTTAACCTGTCCACTAAAATCACCTTCCATAGTATCTCCAATTTTTCCTAGCTCCCCAATGCCCGCATTCAAGCTGAGAATCACTTAGCAGAATTTGTTGAAGCCGTTTACTTTGCAGCTAATGAAGAGGAGAACTCTTACTACACCACCATCCACCCACACTACCCTGATGCCACAATGCTTTGGCTATCCGCTTTTGCCCACATAATCAAAGAAAATGACATTGTCATGGTGGATATGTCTGCAAAAAACCTGCCCAACCCCCTCACCCTCTGTCATGGTGGGTTAGCAGTTTCTGCCATTGCCTGGTTAGAAGTTTTTTGTTTTTGTTTTGCCTTCTCATTTTTTTGATCTGGTCCTTTATTTTGTTTTGATTTTGGTACTGTCCATCCCCTGGTCAGCGTACCTTGAATAAAATTTAAAGCAGTTTAGATAATAGCATAAAAGTATTAATAAGCTGAGTGAAAATAAGGGATACCATAATGTGTCATTGCAGCTATCTCAAATTAATGATTTTTCATTTATTGTTATCTAGACTAAATTTGTTTGGTATACTGTTCTCTGAGTAGGTAACCTAACTATATTTAGACTAGATTGATACTAGTTTTGACTATATTAATCTTATGATACTTTATATAATTTACTTGAAATATGACAGGACATTTTTATATATTTTCATATATTCATGTAAGTCCTTTTTTTATAAGATCAATTTTTTACTCCATATCATTAATTGAATAATGATAAGAGAGATGGATGAAATTATATTCATCCTATCCCTGACAGGTTTTGAACCCATTAAAGCACCTTTACCTGAAACTTCTCTCTCTCGTTGCAAACACTTTTGCAACCCATTCAATTCAAGACTTACTCCAGTTTGATAATCTCATAGAGGGGATTAGTCTGCGCCCATGTCTGGGAGCAGTTGGGCAAGCAAAGCAAGAGGAGCAGGCGGAAGGCCCGCGGCCTCTAACGTTCAAAAACGCCCCGGAGAATCCGGCGGAATAGAAAAAAAAAATTTGAAAAAACTGGTGGTCACAATTTCCCCAGAGATACTCGCGTGGCAAGCACGATGCAACCAGTACATCAATATGCCACATTCCCAGCCACTTTTGTCGGTGGAATTTGGAGTCCGTGTGTATCTGGACATCCAAAAAATGGCCCTGTGGGAAAAATTTTGTGAAGATGTACACAAAATTTTCCCGATCGCGGTGTACGTTGCACCTCACTCCATGTCACGCGGTTGGCTGGACCTAGGTTTCAAAAACAAAATAGCAGCAGACGAGGCTGCAGCGGTGCGTGTAGTGGTAGACCTCCCCGAAGGGCAACGGGTCGTCGAAACTAAATGCACCAGATGGACAAATTCGAACCAAATTTTCCTCACGTTTGACTTTTGCCTACTACGGTAAAACGTGACATTTTGGAGCAACACCTGAAAGATGGTCTCGCCATATATGGCGAAATACAATCTTTCGAAATGCAACGTTTCACGCTGATGCCACACCTGTGCACCAGCAAAGCCATTGCAGTTCTGACCCCATCTGAGGAGATCATGAAGGACCTAACCCAGATCCCGCACTCCACCTTTATTGATATCGCAGGGCACACCACCCACCCATTCCAGGTAACCGTGGACAGCGCGCCCCCATTTGCACCCACTGTGACGCGTTCGGCCATAAGGCACATGCATGCCCCATTAAAGAGGGCATTACATTCCAAGAGCACCCCTCGGCGGCCATGGCCAGCGGAGAGGCGCACTACGAACCAACTGTAAGCACCAAAGAGGCCTTCCCGTGGGGAGCACAAGGCTGCTACCTATTGGTAAAGCCCATCTCCCCGCAGGAGCGGAAGAAGGCCAAGCAGGCCCATAGGACTGCGGCCAAGGAAGCGGCCAAGGTCCCCACCACCATCCCACACTCACAACGCCAGGAGGACATGGAGACCTTTGCGGCGGAAGCAACTCGGGAATCCATCACCCAATCAGATGGGGAGGCCCAAGCCAAACGGGCCACTCAATCTGAGGATCCAATGGGAGATTTGATCTCACCCAATTGCTGCACCCAAGCCCCGGTTGAAACCGACTTGGGACCTATCCCAACCGAAAAAAAATTTTCGCCCCACTCGACGGTGCACCGAACCTATCCGCACCGCAAAAAATTCGTCCGACGTCGGGAAAACAAAAAGTGAAGGCCAAAGCCAACGCAACTCTTTCCGCAAAAATCAACAAAAACCACGATAGCATTGCTGCTAATACCCGCACTGCTGTGAAAGCCCGTGGGGACCTGGAAGAGGCTGGTGGGCCAGGGGGCCCACCCCTCGCACCTAAGGTGCAATGGGGGAAACCTTCACTCTAGGGACGTTGAATATCGCCAGACTCAAGGCCTCCCCGTCCCGGGCTAGGAAACTGAGTTTTTTACAAAATAATTTACCCGTGGATATCCTGGCCATCCAGGAGACCCACTGTCCATGAGGTTCCGAGGATGCTTGGAAAACAATGCTCCTACCATCCCTATCCTTTTGGTCAAAGCACTGTGGGGTGCTAATTCGGAAAAACAATTTTTTTAAATTTACATCTTCAGAAACATTCCTAAATGACTGAGTGCTCGTTGTCACCTTCTCTTGGGCCGATGTTGCACACACAATTGTCAACATTTACGCCCCAAACGGTGCACAAGAACATCGGGGATTTTTCTCGTCGGTCAAATCCCTCCCGATACCCCCCGATTCTTTCCTAATCAGTGACATGAACTGTTGGCTAACCTCACCAACGGACTGGTGGCCGCCCTCACCCCACGCCCCACAGGGTCATATAGAACTACGTATTCTAAAAGCCACCCTTGGGTTAGTGGATGCGCTGCCGCGACATGCCCCACTGCTCAAAAACATGACGCGTCCCCACATCCACAATGGTCAATTAAGATCCATGACCCGCATTGACCTTATTCTAGCGCCGGCGAAATTCCAACCCCATATCTCCCACTTCAAAACAACGAAAATGGAATTCTCCGACCACCGACTGGTCTCGATAACATACCACTTACCCGTCACAGTTGCAAAGGCCCCACATTGGTGCAAAATCCGCCCCACAGAGCTTGCGTCACCAGGATTTTCCACGTGGGTGGAAGAGGTAACTTTGGCAAAATCATTTGTTGCACCGTTTTGCGCGGACCCCATTTCCACATGGGCAACTTTCAAAAAAGACACCATCCACCACTATCGCCATCTCTCATCCAGACGCTCACGAGCCACATCGGCGGTTATATCGCGCGCGCTGGCAGAATTGGCCCATTTGGAGTCCAACATTCCAGCCTCAGGATATAGCCATGCATGGGGCCAGAAGTGGGCGGAAGCAGCAGCACACCTCAATGCACTTGAAAGGCAACACAAGCATCGGGTTTGTGTCCAATACAGGGCCACACGCATCAATAAAGATGACAAGTGCACCGCATACTTCTTCAAAAAATTTTTTGCACCATGCCAGAGCGTGGCCTGCACACAGGTGCGAAGATCGGATAATTCTATTGCGGACACACTGGCCAAAGTGGCAATTGAAATGCAAAATTATTACTCCGAGTTATACCGAGCCGAACCAATTCAGCTGGCCGAAATGGCAGAATTTCTCGACAGAGCTCATATCTGCACCGTTTTCTGATACCCAGAAATAATGAATTTAATTACTCCAAACGAATTATGGACTACCATTTGCAGTGCACCAAACTGAAAATGCCCAGGCCCAGATGGCATTCCATATGAGTTCTACAAAATATTTTTAAATACATATCCCCATTGCTGCTAGCCTCACTCAACCAAAGCCTGTTGGAAACGCGCCTCCTACCAGGAGGACATGAGGCTTTTACAGTCACACTCTTCAAGAAAGGGGATAGGCTAGACTTAGCCAACTGGTGCCCCATTTCTCTAACAAACACAGACACCAAAATTTTAACAAAAATCATGGCTAACCGTTTAGGGACTGTAGCATCTGCCACCATCTCTCCAGAACAATTCAGTTTTATCCCCAGAAGGTCAATTTGGGATAACGTGCACTCTGTGGCTAATGTGTGTCAGTCCACAGCCTCTGGAGCACTGGTATTCTTGGACCAACAAAAGGCCTATGATAGAGTAAACTGGGAATACCTTAGGGCCTGCCTCCAACAATTCCGCCTACCTCCCCGCTTCATTAACTGGGTGATGCTGCTCACGGAATCTGCAACAATGGCTGTGCGCAGCCCAGGTTTCCTAACGGATGTAGTCCATCCTCAAAGGGGCCTGCGACAAGGGGACCCACTGAGCCCACTCTTATACAACTTCAGCCTTGACCCACTACTGCGAAATGTGAATGCCCAACTCACTGGGGTTCATGTGCCAGGCCAAACCCCAGTCAAGATGATGGCATTTGCAGATGATTGCGTGGTGGGGGTGTCTAATAATAAAGATGCATGCGCGCTTGAAGCCCTCATCCAGGAATATTCCCGGGTAAGCAACGCGGCACTGAACGCCTCCAAAACTGAAATCATCCTCCTTGGTTGGTTTCAGAACTGCTGGGCCCCAGCAAGTAGTTCCCAACCCAGCCCAGCTGCTCGCCCAAGTCCACGCCTCACTAACTCAAAACACACCGCTCCACTGGTGCTCCCCTTTGTGCCGCGACCTACCATAGGGCCGGTACGCCATCTGGGCGTGTGGTTGGAGGCGGGAGGATACGTGTCAGCAGTAATGGAGGACCATATACTGGACAACGTGACGAAGCGAATCGCCTCTCTCAGAGACCACCCTACGACCCTCACTGGCAGGGTTGTGCTTGCCAACTCTATGCTCCTATCCAAAGTCTGGTTTGGAGCCCACGCCATCCCCTTCTCCCCAAAGCTTCTTCAAATCCCTGTATGCTTTGCTACAAGGTTGGCTTTGGTCAGGCCGCCCTCCACCAGTACGACTTGAGGTCATGTTTGGCCCTCAACATCATGGTGGCATGGGCCTACTTGACTTCAAAGCCCATGCCGCCAAGATCCTGGGCACCTGGATTGTGGCTGTCACTGCTCCTACACTCCCATCCCAACACTGGTCCTGCGCGGCCCGCTCCAACTTCTCCTGAGCCTTGGGCCTCAACAACCCATCAAACCCCCACTCCCTGATGAAATACCTTGCATCACACACATCAGCCACAGGTCCTCACGGGACAAAAACCCACTACAAACGAATCCTACTCTCCATGCGAAGCGCAGAGTGGAGAATTCGTATTAGTGGACATACAACCCAAAGAGGCCGTCCCTCTCCTCAGTTCACACAAGAGGTACAGGGGCTACCCATCCATGAGGGCGTGATCCCCATTCGACCCCAAGTCCTATCCAGGGTGGACTACCTGGACATGATGGACATCCCTTATTCCACTGAGACCCAAAAGACTATCTGGCAATACGCACACCATCCTCTGCTGCAGCCTCAAGTCCGTTCTCATGTGTGGCGCTGCCTGAGGCAGGTGTATTGTACAGCTGAGCGCTCTAACGCTTTACACTCATCCTGTGTCGTGTGTGGCCAGTATGGAACGCTGTTTCACCGCCTGGAGAAGTGCCCCACCTCTAAAGTGATATGGCGCGAAGTCCAACGTCTGCTAGGCCAGGATCAAACACATCCCTTCAGTCTGTCAAGAGATATGTTTGCTTCATCAATGGCCTCCCCCTCCCACCCTCCCTTCGTGCTCTGGTGGTTGCAATCGCCATGTGGACTATCCACACGATTGTCTTGGAGGCCATCGCCGGATCCATCCCCACCCTCCCTGAAGCTGTCTCACAGATTCCGGTCTCATTTGGTGGACCACTTTCAAGCATGGGTGTTTGGATATCTCCCACCACGTCGCCGGCAGCTGGTCTCCTCCTGGTTCCCAGTCTGGTTCATCAAATCAGACCCCTTCCTCCACACGTGCTCAATAGTGGCTACAGCCCCTACACACGTTCCCTCCCCCTTCCCATAAGTGGCGTTCCCGCTGGCAACAAGAGATAGCATCGCTTCTCTGGGGTGCCTCACCTGGTACTGAGTTTTGTCTCGTCTGAGTCATATTCGGAAGTGTCCGTCCCATGGTTGGCCTTCCCCGCAATAAATTTAAAGCACCTTTACCTCACATTAGCTTGGGTCACATGTATGTGCAACTACATCTGGTTCCTTTTTAACCAACTTCAAAAAAGGAGGAGGTTCTCAAGTTGACCTGTATATATGTTTTTTATCTATATTTGTTCACACTAACTCTGAAACTTTTGGAGCAATTTGGATTTATTTTTTAAAAATGAGGATGCTCCAACTTAGGTCTGGTTTTAATTTTGTAAGTACTGGTCCAGTATTTGAAAATTAATTTTTAAGTACTAGTGGAGTTACCTGGTGTTTCTCAGGTTTATTTATAAGCTCACACTGACAGCCTAAAGGCTGTGCCAGCACTGTTCTTGAGCCACTTGGACTAACAGCTTTGCTGTTGCCCTCATGGTTGCTTGGCTGATTATCCTAACTTTACTTATCTACTTAAAACTCCAACACTGATTTTTTTTAGTTTCAGATGAGCAATTCAGTGAATTATTTGACAATATTCATCAATTCTCACCCACTCACCCAAATAGATTGAACCTATCAGACTCAATAGTTTCAGATTTGATAATATTCACAAATTCTCGCACAATCACCTAAATAGGTTGAACCTATCAGACTCGAAGGTTCAGATGTCAGTCAGTCAGTCCGTCAGTGAATGTATTTTAAGCAGATGAGTTGACCTTTATTTATAAAAATAAGGTGATAACGTTTAGATTTAAAAAATATAATAAAAAAAGAAGTGAATAAATTTATGGGGAACTAGCTCAAATGGTAGAGCGCGCGCTTCGCATGCGTGAGGCACCGGGATCGATGCCCGGGTTCTCCAACTTTTAGCTGTTTTATGACATTACCATATTTTTTGACTAGCCGATTACCCGTGCTTCGCTATGGTGTTTATAAAATTAAAGATTCAAATTTATTAATTTAGATTTTATATTGTAGATAAACAAAACCACTCAGCCAAATCTAATTGCTCAATCGAATCAACCAAAAACCACCAACCACTCAAGTAAATCTACTGAACTTATCAAAACAACCAATAACTAATCCCCCTCAAAACTAAACTATGTCCTATCGATTCGACCAAAAGCCATTAACCACTCGGCCAAACAAAATAAACTTATCGAATCAATCAAATAACACCAAACTGCTACCCGAAACATCTCTTTATACTTAAAATCATCGTGTACGTGACATATCTTCCAAACTACCAAATCAACTTTTACTTAACTTGCCAAAAGTATTTTATTAATTAGGTGAACCAAATTAGGCAGGTTTTAAAATATATAAACCTAACATCCAGATACCCTGCTTTGCTACGGTATTTAGTTTATCAAATGATAAGCTCACATTGTAGCCTATAGGCTGTGCCAGCACTACTTTCAAGCCACTCGGACTAACAGCTCCGCTGGTGCCCTCGTGGCTGGTGAGCTGATTAATCTAACTACTTAATCTACTTAAACTCTAATAGTGATTTTTGTTGTGTTTCAGGTGAGCAATTTGGTGAATTATTAGATAATATTCGCCAATTCTCACCCACTCACCCAAATAGATTGAACCTATCAGATTCGAAGGTTTCAGATGTCAGTCAGTCAGTGAGTACATCAGTGAATGTGTTTTATTAAGTAGATAAACGAGCTCATAATTTAGAATACAGATGTAATCAAATCAGCAGATACATGTTTATTCAAGGTAAGCTGAGTCAGCAGTACTTAACATGTATACCTACACTAAGCTATCAGAATCTATACTGACTTAAAGTATTATGCTGACAAGTTAAGGCTATATGCAGTTACTGATACTATCTTAACAATTTTTACTTAATTTCTCTAGAGAATCTTTATTTATACGTTCTACTAATTTAAACTACCCATCATTCAACATATAAAAGTAATTGAGGCAGGTCGACCTTTGGGACAAATATACCACACCCAGATTTTTTTATAGCCAGTACAGGTTTTGAACATGTGTTGAATAAAACCTGCACTAAAGTGCATTCAATATATATGCATTGATTTAGTTAACTGTTAGGAATAGATGTATGCAAATGCTAAAAGTATAATTACCAACAGCATATAAGCCATAATAAATCCACTTTTAGTTTATTAATTTTCACATAGATAGTATTTTATGTATTATTAAAGTAGTTTTTTTAATAAAATATATATTCTGTACTTTTTGATTATGTAAAGAGTGGACTGAACAATGAGATAGTTCTTATATAAAACTAATATTCACTTTAGAAAATATATCATATGCATATATAGAGAGCATAAATTGCATTAGAGATCTTTAGCAATGACATTTTTTCATAACTATAGATAGTTGATATTATAAGCCTTTATCTTGCACAATTTTTTTTTGTGTTAAACTATATGAAATAAGCCTATAAATTTCCATTAAACATCCTTTCAGCTGAATAGTTCTTATTATATATTTTATTATACTTTATTTATATAATAGTGTCTATAGATTTATCAATATGGAGCCAGTGTATAAAATACAGTAATTAAGATATCCATGTTGGATTTTTGGCTTAAAAGGAGGCTTGCTGATGCTTTGTGCCTTGAATCCAAAAATAAATATGAGGGGATTCTTTCACCACTTGTATGAAAATAATTTAAAACAAAAAATATGAAGAAGGGTTAATTTTTATAGTTTTTTATTAAGTGCTGCATGGGGGAATTGAGGGTATGCACTTATAAATTGATAAAGGTTTTAAAATATTATGGCTCAATATTCATATGGCTTGGAAATTTCTGAATTTAGTAATATGTAATTCAAGCCTATCAAAGCTTTGAAAACCCACTTGATTTAGGATAAACAATGGATTGGGAATTAACTTTTGGTAATACATACCCATGAGGTAATGATTTAATGTACTTCATCCAATCCCCATCTGAAAAAATTATTTCACCTTGGGGGACCCCACCACACCTATAAAAGGGGTGGTCCTCACATAGGTGCTTGAATGGACCTGGTCATGGCTGGGGGTGTACCATCTGATGGATGCTCCATGGTTCACTTTGCAGTTCAAGTAAGCTGACTGCTGGATATTGATTTAGTTGCCCATAGAGAATTCAAAATTAGTTATCCCAATTTGCAGGGTTCTGCCAAGAATTGGCCAGGGTCTTTTGACTGAAAAAATCATCATTTAAATTTAATCTGATCTCATTTTTATCAGGGCTTTGTAAATGTCCAACATTTCTCCTTTTTGGCCAGTTTTAACCCACAACATTTTTATCTGAAAGCCTGTAGGGCAAATGTCCAACGTTGCCCCCCTCAAGAATGTTGGGGGTAGAATAATGCTGAAGGAAGCGGCCATGTACCTGATTAATAGTGACTCTGGAAGTGAAGAATTTGATTGATTACTCATCCCCTCACTTGTATGTAATTGAAAATGGCCCTTCCCAGATTGAACAAAGCTTTTCACTTCTAGGAGTGCTGCAGTTGTGATAATATAATACCAAGTCAGCTACTTGGAAGGAAGGTGTTATAAAATTGGCATTTTTTGTTGAGATATTCTGTAATCAATATTGTGTAGGGTTTGACCCACTGAGCAATAGGACCAACAATATGAGAATCATTGCCATTGAAACAACAGAAATAAACTTTATTAATAATATAGAGCACTTGCCCCCACTATACTTCTTATATATTATAATAAAAACAGCTGATTGTCACTGTTTTGCCCACTCTAAACTATTAACAACCTCCTTTTATTGATCATCTAATCTTGCTTATATCATAGTGACTTCAGATGATACCACTTTCATGGCTTAGTAATTCACTTCTCTGTATCTCATTGGTTCCTCCAATTTTTCATTTGTTATTTTCCTGACCACCTAAATTGAGGCGAAATCCCTAACAACCCAATATCACCTCATTTTGAGGCGCTCAAATTACCATAACTTATATCACACTCAGCGGATTCCCTCCATTACACCATAATGACTTAGGGCTAATTGTTTAGTCATATCAGAATTGCAACATTACCCCCTCCTTGACTGGATGATGAGGCTCCTATTGCTTATACACCCAGAGGAACTTTGCATGCACTCAGTTGATGATCTGACTACTAGTGGGGTCCTTGACAGTGTATGCATCTAACCTGTCTTCTTAATGACTTTAATTGGCCCAATCCAGATACTGTCCAGCTTGTGTTTCTGGCTAAAACCATGTTGATTATGGAATAGGACCATGTCTCCATCTTTAAAAAGTGTGATGCCACTTCACCATATCTGATTGGCAGCCTGGCTTTTGATTTTCTTAGCTAAGCTGAATGAGTACGCTCAGTTTGTAATTTAAATTAGCATATTCATTAGGATGGTCAAATAGCGTTGTGGATACATTCTACCAGTGTCCTCTACACAGGCATACAGAAATGCGGGCAGATTGGGGTGCCATTTATAAAGCAATTGAAATGGGCTTTTCCCCTTGGAAGAATGGTAACTAATGTTGTAGGTGAACACCGCAGTAGAAAGGAGAGGGTACTCCAATTGGAGGGCCTATCAGTAACCAACTCTCAGAGAATGTTCACCAGGTTCCCATTAACCCGTTCAACCATTCCATTGGACTTGGGGTGATATGGAGTTGTTAGAACCCCGCGGATGGCCATCATTTTGTTGAGTTTGGGAAGTATGTGAGAAGTAAAATTAGTGCCATTGTCAGTAAGGATAAACTGCAGGCAGCTGTGATGCTGAATGATGCATTCCATTACAAAATTAGCCACATTAACCGTGCCCAGATCCTGAATGGCTCATGCCTCAACCCACCTGGTCAATTGGTCAATTGCCACCAGGATATACTTGGACCAGTTAGCTCCTGTTGGAAGAGGGCCAATGACATCAAGGGAAACTGTATGCCAAGCGAAGTGTGGCTTTACTAACTGATATGAGGTCTTCCAGTGAAACGGCTTTTTTACTTGGCACTGGTGACAGGAGGAGATAGTATCAAGCACATCGAAGTTCATGCTTTCCCAATTATACCAAGGTCACAATAATTCCAACATCTTGCGCACACCACCATGTCCAACTGCCCTATGTGCACTCATGATAATGTTAGGCCACATTGAGGGTCACGGAAAGTTCAACATGGAATCACCCATCCACTTGTACAACTCACCACTCCGCTGGAAAGTATTGGCTTGCATTCCATTCAACGCCTTGATGACTTGGGGCGGCTCATCATCGTACTTTCCGCTGAGCATCTTGTCATACATAATATCGCTCAGATCTGCCATAACTGCAATAGTTGGTAGCATCGACAATCAATCAGCATTCTGGTGTTTTCTCCTGGTTGGTGAAGGATCTCAAAGTTGTGAGTCTGTAGTTTAAGGCCCCTCATGCTAGCCAGCCCTCAGGGTCCTTAAGGTTCTGCAGCCAGCATAATGAGGCGTAATCCATTACAACTTTAAATTTTACATCTTGCAAATATACTTGGAATAGCTTGTAAGCATAAATCATTACTAAGCACTCCCAATCAGTCACAGTATAATTTCATTTATGGCTATTCAGACTTTTACTGCAATACTCCACTGGGTGCTCCTCCCCCATCATCGCTTTGAGACAGAACTGCCCCCACAGTGGGAAGAGATACATCCATCTGTACAGTAAATTCCTTTTCAAAAATTTGGGTAATGTAGCACTGGTGCCTCAATCAACGCTGTTTGAAGAGTATCAAAAGGAGTGTTGACAGCGTTCTGTCCATTTAAATGTGGCATCCTTTTTTTATAACTCAAACAGAGGACCTCCAATATAACTAAAGTTAGGTATGAAGTGGTGATAGTAGCCAAGCATCCCTAAATATACTTGTATATCTCATTTACTGCTTGGTGTAGTCATCTTCTGAATGGCCTCCAAATTATATGGTTGGGACCTCAGCCCTGTTGCATCAACTACAAACCCAAGGTACTCTAGCTGATCCTTGAAAAAGTGGCATTTCTGGGGCTTGCTTTTGATGTTGGCCTCAGCCAACCAGCGGAATACCTCTTCCAAATGGCTAAGGTGTTTAGAAAACGTGCGGGAAAAAATGTTAATGTTGTCAAGGTATACAAGAATTCATGACAGCTTTAAGTTGCCAAGGATAGTGTCCATTGCCCATTGGAAAGTAGCTGGGGCTCTTACACAGCTCTCTTGGGGCATATGTGACTCTCTCTCTCTCTCTCTCTCTCTCTCTCTTTTCTTTGTTGAAAAAGCCCTTTTGATGTGATAATGGCGCATTTTTCTTGTTCCGCCACAGGTAACTCAATATGCCAATAGCTGGATATTAAAATTCATTGCAGAGAAGTAAAGAGCTCCCCTCAACCAGTCCAACACATCATCAATCTGTGGCAAAGGGTATGAGTCCTTTTTTGTAATGCTGTTGAGCTTGCAGTAGTCTATTACTATCCAGTTAGTACCATCCTTCTTTTTGAAATTAGGATAGGGGAAGCTCATGGGATCTTTGATGGTTTAAGAATTTCTTGCTCCAACAGTTTATCAATTTCTGCTATGACAACTTCTTCTGCTGCTCTAGATTGGCGGATTGGCTGAGATCTGATGGGGGGATGATCCCCAGTGTCCACTCGATGGATCACTCCTTGGATGCACCCCAAATCTTTATCATCGACAGCAAAGATCTGTTTGTATTTTTGAAATAAGGCTTCCGCCTGATCCTTCTGATCTTCTGTTTACCCATTAAATTTTCACATGAAACAACTGCCATTACGCCAGGCTGTGTTTTGATGGGCAGACCAAATTCATCCAGTGAACCAAACTCATAAATCCTGAGGACTTCCTCAACTGGAATGAAATGGAGGAATGCAACTACTTGGTGTTGGCGGATTTGCATTGGTTTATCCTGAAAATTCGCTACCAAGACCTTGATCTCCCCATGCCCTGAGAGTATATTGCCAGGGGCCATGTGGGGCTCGAGCTATGATTGTTGATAGGCCCAATGACCTCACCATGTAGCCCAGCAGGCACTTCCACCTCCAACTCAGTGCTTAAGATTGCTTGGTGTCCAGAGGGAATAAATATAGGGCCAGTGGCTCTAAGAGGTAGCCCTTGATATTCATAGATTTGGTGAGGAAGGGCCTGGGTCTTGCTTTTTAATCGATGCTTTTGAACCAAAACCACCCCATCACCATATGCAAGGTTAACATGACTCATGTGTACAGGATCCTTTGGCATTCTACTGGAAGTGAAGTAGATTGAGATCTGTTGCCCCAGAATTTCAAATGTCTCTGCTGTTATATCAACAACAGCTCCAAAGTGATGCATAAAAGTGGTACCAATTAACAGGTCATAATTGTTGTTAGATAACACTATAGCTGGGGCTAAAATGACAATCGACCCAAACTGCAAAGGTAGCGCACTGTATGCTCCTTTGAAGACTGTGCTTTCTGAGCCTGCGGTCCCATACACCATAAAATGCTCTACATCATGCTTTAATGCTAACTTTGACACCAATTTTAAGGACACTATGTTGATCGGGGCACCTGTATCAATTATTGCACAAACTCAGGTTTTTGCTACAACAGTGTCACAGTAAGTACACTCAGAGTAAAATGCATCTGATTGTTTTAGACATGGACATTTAACTGATCTCCTTCACAAGGAAGATCATAATACCCTTCCCCACTTTAGGGTATTCTTTAACAATAGTGTCCACAGGGAGGCCGCGTTTACCCCTTTTAGAAGGAGTGCATCAGCTAATAAATCTGGTTCATTGATAGGAAGGTAATCAAACAATTGGCATGCATACAGTTTGGGTGCTCCTGGGAGCCTGCTTCTGCCATGTCCATGAATTGCGTTTGTGTCAGCACATTTACCCCTCTAACCGGCTGCTGGTATAGAAAAGCATCATCATACCAGAAACATCTGCTAGCTGTGCAGGAATAAGTTCAGGTGGGACGTTTTGAGTCAAAAAGTGGAGGTAGAGAGTCCCATCTCTACTCCACTCTGACTTTTCCTGATTATATTGCTCCCACGGTAGGTACTGAACCCAACAATTATGACAACTCCTAGCCAGATGCCCAGGGCAACTGCACAAAAAGCAATTAACCCTATGAGACCTGCATCCTTGAGTGTTGTAAAATGGGCCACCCAAAAAGGTGGACTGGTATTTAACAGTGTAACCAGGCCCATCCAGGTAGGTGAACTGCTGTTGGCAACTTTGTTGAAAACGAGGTGATGATAATAAGGCCAGGGAATGCCAACTGGGCGCTAAACAGGGAGGGATGAAAATTCCAAATAAACAAGGCTAACAGCAGAGGCGATAGGGTTCCACTCTATACTGGGTGGAGGGAAGGTAGCGGATAACTGGCGCAAAATTCGAACAAATTTAAGAAAAGGTACATCAACCTCTGAATATGGAGCCAAGGCATTAAAAAGCTCTCGTATGGTTTCATAGCAGAGTCAACGCTATGCTTATGTCACAATAAGTTAAAACTCCTGCCTCAATTAACACATCGGCTTCTGCTGAGAGTTGATAAGCAAATGCAGTGAGGGTCTCGTTATGTTGAAACCCAATGGTAAAAAACTCAGCCTCCCATTGCACCAATATTGAAGTTCCTCCAAACAACCACAGCACAGTATCCTTCACCTGTTGATGGGTAACGGAACTGTTGGGAAGATAGCAAGTAACTTGGTTGGCACTTCCAGCATCCAAAGTTGACATTAGTAATTTGGCTTTACGCCAATCTGAATCTCCTTCTACTGCAAACTCAAATCATTTAAAGAATCCATAGATGTTTCCATTGCGGTCAAATGGAGGCAGCTTGTCAATATACCATTCAGGCAGAAACTCCTTTTTCCATTTAAGTACAGCGTCTAGGGCAAGCTTGAGTTCTGCATATTCAACAGTTGCAGTGTGTTGAGCTTATTCCTTAGTAAAGCAATCTGGGTACTATAACAGTCAGAAACATTTCAGTTTCCGATTGCCATCTTACCTTAAGTTTGATGCAATTCACGCTGAACATCCAGCATAAGCTGGACTCTCAAGGTAGTAAACCTCAGAATTAGGGAAATTCAGAGTGAGAAAAAGATGAAATAGGTAAGCGAGATTGCAAACCCCAGAATTAACCTTATTTTACTATCAAATAAAAAATTGCTGATGAACAGGATCCTGATAATCTGATGCCGCAAACACACCAAGGAAAAGACAGGATATTTGAGGGAGATCAAACCCTGAAAATCCAAGTTTTTGTTAATGTGACAAAAACTTGTTGTGCTTGGATCATCAGGTAAGATAAGGTAAGGGCAGCCCCAAGGCCATCAGAGAAAGAGAGAGAATTCTGAACAAAGTTTGGAATTGTGAGGGCTCAACCTTAATGGTCGCCCTTCTGGGGCCTCACCTAAACCATTGATTAGGCTCTTGCGAGCCTAATCAATGGTTTAGGTGAGGCACAACCCAGTGCCTGAACCCAACAAACACCAAAATTCTTTTTAAATGGATCAATTCAGATTCAGAAAATCTGAACCCAAATCAAAATGCAACAAATGGATGAATACTGTCCGTTACAGGTACAACATGACCAGCAACTGAGGAACGCTTATCAGTCTATGTGATTGATCAATTGGGCCCCCTGTTGTAAGCACCACTGTTATAAAATTTGCATTTTTTGTTGAGATATGCCATAAGCAATATTGTGCAGGGTTTGACCCATTTAGCAATAGGACCAATGATATGAGGATTGTTGCCCTTGAAACAACAGAAATAAATTTTATTAATAACTAGCCAATTTACCTGTGCTTTGCTACAGTGTCTATAAAATTATAGTTTTTAAATTTATTAATTTATATTTTATTTAAAATAACTATCAACTTTATACTAAAAACAATAGATAGAACTATCAAACCAGCTAGATAGATGGAGGTCAGCAAGTTAAGTATATGGCTATAACTATAACTTTAGATAATCTATCTAATGAGTGTTATTTCTAAATCCAAAATAATAACTAAAAATATTAAAGCGCTTCCCTTTTCATTGAAATTATAATTCTGCAATTTAAGCAAGGTAATATCACTAAAATAATCAGTGCTTTGGTACCTTTAAATTTTAGTATAATATTTAGATAAATATCAAAAGTTGAGTAGAATGTACTAAAAATGTGATACTTATATATGCATCAATTTTAGTAAAAGCTTTTAATATCAAGCTGCAACAATAACTTATGGTAAGCTTATCAGTGGAGCTTAGATTGTGGAGATGATTTGATTGGATAGAATTTTGTAGTTAAGGTTTATATAACTAATTTTATTAAAAAAGCTTTAATAAATCAAGCTACAACAATACCTTATGGCAAGCTTATCAGTGGAGCTTGAATTATGATTTTATTGGGTAAAATTCATAGGTAAGTGTTATATAACTAATTGGGTAAAATTTGCGGTTAAGTTCTATATAACAAAAATAGTTTTGGGTGAGCAATTTGGTGAGTTATTAGATAATGTTCGCTAATTATCACCCACTCACCCAAATAGATTGAACCTATCAGATTTGATTAGCTTCAGATTTGATCTTATTTGCCAATTCTCACTCACTCACCCAAATAGATTAAACTTATTAAACTCAATTAGCTTCAGGTGAGCAATTTGGTGAATTATATAATGATATTTGTCAATTCTCACCCACTCGCCCAAACAGATTGAACCCATCAGGATTGATAATTTCAGATTTGATAAGATTTGCCAATTCTCACCCACTCACCCAAATAGATTGACCCTATCAGACTCAAAGGTTTCAGATGTTAGTCAGTCAGTCAATAAGTCAGCACATCAGTGAAAATTTTTTATTAAGTAGATATGGAGCACTTGCCCCCACTATACTTCTTTATTCATTATAATAAACACAGCTGATTGTTGCTGTTTTTCCCTCTCTAAAATATTAACAACCTCCTTTTCTTGATTGTCTCATCTTGCTTGTATCATAGTAACTTCAGATGATACCACTTTCATGGCTTAGTAATTCACTTTGCCATATCTCATTGGTTCCTCCAATTATTCATTCATTATTTTCCTGATCACATAATTAGAGGTGATTTCCCTAACAACCCAATATCCCATTTCAAGGCGCTCAAATTACCATAACTCATATCAAACTTGGCAGATTCCCTCTGTTCCACCATAATGACTTAGGGCCTATTATCCAGTCATATCAGAATCATGACAGAAGGGATGGGGACATGGAGCTCATCAGCTGCTTTAGCTTCTTTTTGAATGTATTAGCCAAGTTAGTCATAGCTTCCACTTATAGCTGGATAATGTATTGGGCCAACTTTTTCTTGGCTTTCTCTGGTCCAGTTCTGCCAGTGAAAATATCTTTTGCTAGTAGAGCTGGTACCCCAGGTTCTCAGCCATATAACACATGGAAAGGGGACATCTTTAGAATACAATGATAACTAATTTGATAGGCTATGAGGGCACAGAGTAAAAAAAGATCCTAGTGGAGAGGGTCTGAATTGGCCATTTTGTAATGTATGGAGAACAGGGTTCCATTAACTTTTTCTAAAGCATCATTTGTGGATGGGTTATAATGGGCTGAAAAGAGTCGTTGAGCTCCCATGGAGGTGGCAAGGAGCTTCACTACTAGGGAAGTAAATTTTTTTCTATTATCACATAAGAGGACCTGGGGACACCCAAGCCAGGGAAAATGTATTGGTGTAATAAGTTGGCCGTGGCTTTAGCAGTTTGAGCGGGGTGAGCTACAGCTTCAACCCATTTGGTGAAATGATCAATAATAATTAAGATATAGCGATTTACACATGTGGTCTGAGGGAGAGGACCTTTACATCCAGACTTATGGTGTGGAAAGGTTGTTGAGGCATTGTAGGTTAATATTGATATCAGGCCTTGAAGCTGGATTGTTTCTTACAGGTCTGGCATGCATCCAAGACTTTGGTTATGGTTTTCAAGATGCCCTCACAGTAGTACCAATCTTTCACCCACTCATATGTTTTTCATACTCTGTCATGCCCCATGATAGTGTAGGACTCCAAGATGACATGAACTCGCTCTGACGGCCAGAGATAGGGTAACTAATTTACTCCTACTTTTTTATATAGCTTCACATTATCCACCTTGGTGTTCTGGGAGTGCTGTGCTAGCATCTTCTGTACTGGTTCATCTTCATCAGCCCATGAATCTGGAGTCATGAGGAGATCACATAGCCAACCATCTAGTACTAAAAAAAGGAGATCGCATAGCCTCTCAGCTTCACTATTGTCTAAATGAAGAACAGGAAGCCATGTTAACCCATCTACATTCATTTGGCACATTCCTGCATGATGCTCAATAGTCATAATGTAATGTTGGAGCTTCAGAGCCCAGCACGACAACTGCCCCATGGGGTCCTTCATATTCTGCAACCACTTTAGAGAGGTGTGATCTGTGATTACTTTACAGGGAGTCCCATATAGGAATGGGTGGTAGTGTTTGAAAGCGAGCAGGACAGCCAAACACTCCTTTTCCATAACACTGTAGTTACGCGCAGCTTTAGAAAGCATTTTTCTAAAGCAAGAAATAGAATGATCAACTCCATGATCATCTAATCGAGCCAAGATAGCTCCAACAGCATAGTCAGAGGCACTATGAACAACATGAAAGGTTGTTGTAGTCAGGATGGCGTAGTATTGGTATTTTTTGTAATAACGCCTTAAGGGTCTCAAAGGTGGCTTTTTGTTCAGCACCCCTACGGAAGGGGGTATTATTAGTTAAGAGGCAGACGAGGGGCTCACTGAGCTGAGCGAACTTTGGGATAAATTGATGGTAATAGCCAATCATACCCAAGAATATCTGGATGTCACATAGGATTTTTAGCACAGGAATCTTGGATATTGCTTCGACTTTATCTTGTAGAGGTTGAATTTCATCTTGTGAGATGGCATGCCCAGGAAAATCCAGTTTCTATGGAAAAAGGTACACTTGGAGGGCTTTAGTTTGATATTAGATGCCTGCAAGCGTTGAAACACCTCCTTTAGATGTGTGAGGTGTTCATTGAAAATCTTAGAAAAAACTGAAATACCATCGAGATAGACAATGCCACAACTTATTTTAGATCCTGCAAGATAAGATATATTGCTCTCTGGAAAGTGGTGGGTGCGTTGCACAACTCTTGTGGTAGTTGGGTAGGTTGGAAGAGACCTTCACTGCAAATGATACCAAATTTCTCCTGGTCTTGTGGAGAAAGGTCCATTTGCCAATAAACACTAGCCAGGTTCATGGCAGAGAAGTACTTAGACCCAGAGAGTTGGGCCAGAGCATCATCAATATGAGGGATAAGGTAACTATCCTTCTTGGTGAGGATGTTAATTTGCGGTAGTCCATCACTACCTGATGACCTCCACTTTTCTTCTTTATTAATAAAAGTGGGGATGACCAAGGGCTCTGTGATGGCACCAGCAATCAAGAATACAACAGCTGTTTAAGCTCCGTCTGCATCTGTAGCTCCTCAACTTTTGATTTAAAATAGGGATTGGAATGAATGAGTTTAGCATCCCCAACATCAATAGTATGCATCCAACTCTTCATGTGCCCATATTCATTGTCAGATTTGGAGAAAATGCCTCAGTAGGCCTCAAGTAAGATGTAGATTTTATCCAGCTCAGCCGGAGTCAGTTCTTTGGAGATATGAACAGAAGGTAGGGTACATATGGATTGATTGGTGGATAAGCCCATGTCTGCCATAGACCCAATACAGTGGACTTTCTTGATGTCCTAAATGGGTATCAGAAAGACTCTTCCGATTTACTGATGATTTTTTACCACCATATCCTTCTTGGTGAGATTTCCTAGCAAAAAGGTTGATAGGCCACTGATAGGCGGGGTCTAACACGCCTGACAAAACTATGGGCTTTAAAGGACTAACTCCCTCTATGCTAATGAGGTGCAGTAGGCAATTGTGTGAGATTTGCATGGTAATCTTCATGTCCACTACCACTTGTTCCCCAGCTTTAATGACCACCTCTTCAGAAGCATAGAAAGGGATACCCTCCAGGGCGTCCACTGAAGGAGGCAACAGTTTAGTATGCCTTCCTGCCATGGTGTAATGCAGGGATAAAGCGGAGGAGGGATACTCAACGGTGCAAACGTAATCCTTTTTATTGAGCTCATCATTAGACAGAATCAGAGGAATTTTGTAGTTAAGCAGAGAGAGATAGCCTTGCTTCAAATTAATAACACCTTCATATTTGAGCAAAAATTGGGTTCCAATGAGTAATTCGTAGGTGTTATTGGTCAAAGCCACTGCTGGAGCTGACAAGAGGAGCTTTCTGAAAACGAATGGGCAGAGAATAATAGGCTCCAATAGTGCAGATGTTGTTTGGGCACACAGTTTCAAACTCTTGAGCGTAGTCAAAATCAGGGACCAGATTAATTTTCTTAAGAGTTTGGTTGACACAACGTTCACTGGGGACCCAGTGTCAAGGATAGCTTTAACCTGCACTCCATTTATGATGACCTCCACTTTAGTTAATGTACCACTCAAGGAGGGGGGAAGAGCGAGAACCTCATTTAGATGTAAAGTGGTGGCCAGTTGTTTAGCCTTTTAAGGGTATTTCTCCTAGATAGTCTGCAGGGTATGAACGCATTGGGTAGTTCAAAGAAATGTGGCAATGTGATGGGGTAAAAATTTACTGGAGGGTTATATTAGCAAACAAACCTAGTAATCTTTTTACTGCACAGGTTCAGTTTCTTGTGCACTTCATCTGTGTTGTATAGTATATTAGATTATTGGTTGATAATAGTATGATGACTATTATCTGTAGTTGAGTATGAATTCTTATATCTCGGCCCAACGCTCAGCCAGTATTCTCAATTAAATACGCGAGATGTCATGATCTAGGGATCCGTTCCCTCATTCTGTCCAACCCAATCTTCTCTGAGATTCCCTGGTGACAGTCTCTTCAGTCCAACACACAGTTGGCAGCAATCCCCAATTGTGTCTCCTTCTTCTCTAGATCCCCGCTCAGATCTTTACTCTTTTCACTAAGAGTCTCCCAATTATATCACAAAGCAATAATATCCTTGAGAAGAATAGCACAGTTGAAAGCTGATAATAGTTTACTTAAACTATATACCAGATGAAAACTATAGAACTTCTTTACTAAATGCTGTTATTGTTAATACTGTTTTCTGTTTTTTGGCAGGAGTGTATTCTAGGGTCTTTATAGTGAGGATTCAGTTGTCTAACCCTCAGTTGACACCTCTTTGATGAAATGGCAGCTGTTGCCATTGAATCACCCATCCTCATCTCAGAAGCGATGGTCTTCCCCATCCTGGATAGGATTCCGTCACGGGACATCCTCAAGACCTAAATGGAAAGAGTCAGAAAACGTGTCCCTAACGTTTTACTATTGATCCAAGCGAACCACCCATATTTGGCTAGCAACTTGCTTAAGTAATGGGACTTATTACCCATTAAGGCAGGTCACGCACCAACCAATCAATTCGCTAGTTGCAGGTGGCATCACTCGCCTGCAACTTACTATTCATTCCCAATCAGTTGGTGATGAAACTTAACTGATCCCAATTGGTACACATGATAGTTAATCACTATCAGATGCCCCTATTTCGTCAGCAACTCTGCCCAATGAGAACTTAAGTAATTTTTCATATCAATCCCTGACAGATCTAACCAGGCAATTAACCTAAACTTCCCCAAATGTAATTACTCTGAAACTCAGACCAACCAATTTACAATTCAATTCGCCTTAGGGAATTATCCCTAGCAATTCCTGGTAATCTAGCAGGCTGTAAATATGGGCAAAAATCCCAACACATCCCCCTCTTGCCTAGATTTTCAGCGAGAAAAGGACTGGGGCATGAGAACACCACTTTGGACACTTGGTCAAATACTTCATTGGCTCAAACGGAGTATAATTGTCACTACTCAACTCTGCTCAGGACAAACTTTGGCATGCGGCGCTCTTCCTCTTCCTCCTCGCTACTGCCTACTCAGAGCGCGGTCCTCACAATCTACTGTCATGCCGGGCTGATCAATTTACTCATGATAATATTAGTCCCAGGATCCAATTTCCCCCATCAGGGCATATGACCCACTGTCATATTCAGGATTCTTGGTCTGGCATCCTTGATTTCCTGATTTTCTCCTCATCCTAGACAGGAGACTCTTGCCATCAATGTTCATTTCATGGCCCAATTAAGAATACTTATTTTTATTTGACCTTGTTATTTATCTCATAACCTCTTGACTCAAGTCTTTCCTAATTCTTCTCTTGGAGAGCTTATACCATTAAATTTGAGATTAATTTCTCCAAAATTAGAGTCCAATGGATTGTAGGGTGCATGATGTCAACTTCCATATAAGTCTGACATCCCCCTCTCATTCAGCTCATATGTTGAATTCTGAGTCATCATACCAGCAGCTTCTAAATAGTTTGTCTGATCAAGACCTCTGGATCTTC
Organism: Massospora cicadina; assembly: GCA_022478985.1. NCBI lineage: Eukaryota > Fungi > Entomophthoromycota > Entomophthoromycetes > Entomophthorales > Entomophthoraceae > Massospora > Massospora cicadina. The sequence goes on along the minus strand of JAKSZP010009602.1, from coordinate 24,954 downwards.
CAGCGGATGAGTTGTGATGCACGGAGGAACCTCTTCTATGGTCCTTCCAGGCCTCATATGCCTAGTCTGGCGTCAGCGGCTAGTCTTTCCATCAAATTACTGAAAATGGTAACCAATCCCTCTGAAACCAGGCTTGCAATCATTTCAAACAACTCTCTGCTGATTCTTCCTCTATTGTAAATTCCAGAGTTGGATTTCAAAACTCTCCTAGATTTGGCTCCTTTCATTGATGCACTGACCATCGTCATGGATGCTCTGGAGATTATGCCATTTGCTCTTGATCATTATTTTCTTGATAGGTTGGACCTGCTTCCTGAGTTCCTCTTCTGACTCAGACAATATTACAAACCCACTGTTCTGGCTACTGAGCTCACCATTGGTAACAGTATTCATTTTGAGCTCACCTATGCTAAACTCTGGGCCAAGTCACCAAGGCTTGCCCCTAGCGCTGAATCCCTCTGATCTTGAGAACATCCTAGATTGGGATAATGCCACTTATGCTCTTCATTTTGCTGGCCAAGTTCTTCAAAGTTGGTCCACAAAGCTTCCAGCCTCTCCTGGGTTTCACCGCTCCTTCAGCTTCAGCTTCTGAGAAGCTCATAGTTGTCACTTGCAGGATGCCATTAGCTCCCTGCATGACTACCTCCTCACTGGCGCTTCCCATCAGTATCTTCCACTGATGGCTCTAGTAGGGGGCATGATTTGGCAACCTCCATCAAGCATCCCTTGTTCGCTGCCAGCCCATATGTCCAGTGTTCTTGATAAAGCCCATCATCAGGCGCTCAAGGCTAATCTTACAGCTCCAGTACCATACCAGGATTACTCAGGATTATTCGCCAATTGACTCTTCTTATACTGTTGCTTTCCTCTCCACTCTGGGGTTTCATGATTGGCTTCTTCCAACATTTCAATTTCCCTTCCCCTAGTCACTTTCTCACAGGGCTCTGCATCCACTCAAAGAATGTGGTTTCGTGTAGGTCTATCCCTCACTAGCATCTGATCTCACATCAATTTTGACGGGCTGTTCATTCCTACCACAATCCATCCTCCCTCCCTCAAGAGACAACATAGGTAAAATCATCCCCATATTAAGGACAATTAATAAAAATAAAAATTATAAAAATATATCAGTTTTTTCTATGCAGTTTATAATCATTTTTTTCAATATCATTTATCAATTTTTTATTTTTATTCTTCTTTTTCCATGGGACTTGACCTTTTTTCAGTTCAGTGGTCCATATTTTTATTTCCCCCCCAAACTGGGTCCTGGGTACTTAAACCTGCCAGTTTTCTATGGTTCAGAGGTCCCTTTTTCAGACTTGAACTAATCATCAGGACATGACCAACTTAATGGTTCATTGGTCCTTTGGGAACTCTTTTAATCTTTCATCAATCCATCGCTTCAGATACTTAGCATGGACTCAATTCACAATTCTTATATCCAAGAGATTCTTGATGGAGTAGGCATCAGTTTCCATCTTGGCTATCACTTCAAACAGACACAACCACAATGCATCTATTTTATTTTTTCTTAAAAAACCATGTTGTCAGGATTTTAACCAGATGAATCCTTCCAATAGTATTCAAATTAGGGGTTTTGGTTAGTCAGGTGTAATTGCCAGCTAATCGCCAAGTTTGATGATATTTTAGTTATATGTTTGTTCAAGTTTAGGTTTGATGGAAGCTGCGTTCACCGCCAAAATGCCATCTGAAGGTCATTGAGGGAGTTTCCAGCGGAAAGCTGATGAATCCATCATGACTCATCCAATATGGTTTTGTCATCTAATTTGGAGCACCAGCGACTCATGCCAAGGATGCACAAATTTCTATCATCTATGAGTTTATATACAATCAACAATCAACTTATGCTGAGGATGGATTGACCTAATTTATATTTGGTGATCAGTGAGTAGATCTGGAGGAAATTGCTATGAGTATGAATGAATAGAGTTTCTGATCTGATAGAGCATTGTGGCATCAAGAGGCCAATGGGTTTTCTGGCAGATGATTGGCCAAAGAGTACTTGGGCGCAGTAGCCCTGAAAGTAGTATAAATAGTCGTTCATTCCCTCCTAATAAACATCTCTCGTTTGCCTATCTTTCCTGTTAGTTTGAAGTAGCTTGGTGCAACTAGAGTGGGGAAGATAGGATAGGAGATCCCCGATAGGCGTGGGTGATCACGCCTGGAGTGTCTGGAACTGCCAGCTCCCATGACTCCTCTCTATGAGGAACCAGTGGGAACCTGGCCATCTGGCTACCAGCGGATGAGCTGACAAGCTGCCAACCCTAGCGGGGTGCAGCATGGGAGGCGACATAGCCGCCCGAGAAGGGGGATGGACTCACCAGGACATGCCCAGATGGGTTGATGAAGGGTCGCAAGGGTGGGGCAGCACGGGAGTGCCTGAGCCACCCAGGAAGGGGGCAGGACTTGCCGGGGCACACGCTGAGGACGCCTGGAGCTAAAGGCAAAGCCATTGGTGGTTAGTTGGTAGGTTGGACGCAGGACTTATAGGGGCTGGTACACCAATGAAGGAGAAATAGCAAAGGGCCACCAGTCTTCATACTGGTTGGACTGGCACACTAGCGGAGGCCAAGGCCAATTTTGCGACATTGGTGCTCACTACAGGGAGCTTCACTAGTGGGCTTCTTGAGTAGTTAGAGGTTTTGGTTATGGAGTGGCGAAAGCCACTGGTTAAGACCAGCGCTCCTTTGAGAGGGCGCTGGGAGGTCTTGACCTACCATTGGGGTGGGTCACAAAGAAGGATATCATCTGGTTAAAAGGAGGACAATGTTGGGATTTTAACCATATGAATCCTTCCAATAGTATTTGAATTAGGGGTTTTGGTTAGTTGGGTGTAATTGCTGGCTAATTGCCTAGTTCAACACTATTTAAAGTTATATGTTTTTTTGAGTTTAGGTTCAACGGAAGCTGCATTTGCTGCCAAAATTCCATCCAAAGGTCGTTGAGGGAGTTTCCAGAGGAAATCTGATGAATCTGCTATGACTCGTCCAAAATGGTTCCATCATCTAATTTGGAGCACTGGCAACTCATGCGAGGATGCTTAAATTTCTATCATTTACAAGTTTATATACAATTAACCAGCGACTTATGCTGAAGATGGATTGACCTAATTTATATTCAGTGATCAGTGAGCAGATCTGGAGGAAATTGCTATGAGTATGAATGAATAGAGTTTCTGATCTGATAGAGCATTGTGGCATCAAGAGGCTGATGTGTTTTCTGGCAGATAATTGGCCAAAGAGTACTTGGGCGCAGTAGCCCTAAAAGTAGTATAAATAGTCGTTCATTCCCTTCTAATAAATATCTCTTATTTGCCTATCTTTCCTGTTTGTTTGAAGTAGCTTAGTGCAACTAGAGTGGGGAAGATAGGATAGGAGATCCCTGATTGGCGCGGAGAATCACACCTGGAGTGGCTGGCACTGCCAGCTCCCATGCCTCCTCTCTATGAGGAACCAGTGGGAACCTGGCCATCTGGCTACCAGCGGATGATCTAAAAAGCTGCCAACCCTAGCGGGGTGCAGCGCGGGAGGTGCCATAGCCACCCAAGAAGGGGTCTGGACTCGCCGGGGCATGCCCAGATGGGTTGGTGAAGGGTCGCGAGGGTGGTGCAGCGCTGGAGTGCCTGAGCCGCCCAGGAAGGGGGCAGGACTTGCCGGGGCACACGCTGAGGACGCCTGGAGCTAAATGCAAAGCCATTGGTGGTTAGTTGGTAGGTTGGACGCAGGACTTATAGGGATTGGTATGCCAATGAAGGCGAAATAGCAAAGGGCCACTAGTCTTCATACTGGTTGGCCTGGCACACTAGTGGAGCCCAAGGTTGATTTCGCGACACATGCATATCGTATAGGCAACTCTTTTGCCTATTTGATATTCTGCTAAGGCCAGTCAGTTCTTATTGTTCATCAATTTTGCTTGTATCCTCTTCTTCAACGTAATATCGTTTGCAAGCAATTGCATATCAATCAGGATATTCATCAATCAGTTCAAATATTGTTCAGCACTTATCCCAGACGTTGGTTCCACCACCAAATATAAAATTGGTGGCAACACGGCCTTTTTCCCATACAACAACTCAAAATGATGTTTTTCTGTCGCTATATGATGGCTGATATTATAGGCAAATGTCACCAAACTTAGGTACATTACCCACTCAGAAGTTCTTCCTGTGACCAGCTTCCTCAGCGTCATGGCCAGCGTTCCATTAACTTGTTCTACCATTACGTTTGTCTCCAGATGGTAGGGTACTGGCACTACTACTCTGATCCCCATTTATCTCATTCAATCTCAGGATAACATGAGATGTGAAGTTTGTCCCATTATCACTAATCAGGACCTGCGGACATCCATTTCAATATATTACTTGATCCAGGATGAACCTCGCAGTGCTGGTAGCTTCTACTTTTGTTAGGGCCTTCATCTTGACCCATCTCATCAGATGGTCGATGGCAACTATAATGTACTTGACTACCCCTGTGCTCATTGTCAGCGGTCCCATCACATCAATGGAAACCATATGCCGGGCAAATCCAGGGTGGACCAGTTGGTATCCAGTTGTATTCTTATGTGGTTTGTGCAGCTGGCACTCCATGCAACAAGCTAGATAGTCTGTGACATTGTAGTTGATGGACTCCCAGCAGTACTGGCGAATATGATCAGTTGTTTTCCTCAGTCCTCCATGCCCAACAACCTTATGAGCTGCTTGCACGATAGCTGCTCTTTCTGACAGCTTTGGTAATGATAACCGCTTCCCATTGGTTGTCTTGAACACTTGTCCATCCATGGTCTCAGTGTTTTCCATCACTTTCTGAAGCGCACCTTGGATTTCTCGGGCTCGTTACCAATTTCTCCTTCAACCATTCTCTGAAATAGATCATCCACCTGCGGGTATACCATATGAACCATTGGTAACCACAATAAGTCAATCGCATTCTGGTGAGAAGCCCCTGCTCAGTGGACAATCTCATAATTGTAAGCCTGTAGCTTAAGTGCCCATTGGGCCAGTCATCCTTCTGGCTCTCTCAATTTGTGAAGCCAACGCAACAAAGAGTGGTCCATCACCACTTTAAAGTGCATTCTGGGGATGTACACCCAAAACTGCTTACATGCATAGATGACTGTAAGGCATTCACACTCAGTTATGGTGTAGTTCCTCTTAGCGACTGAGAGTGTCCGGCTCACATACACCACCAGATGTTCATCTCCAAGTTTGTCTACTTGGCTTAGTATGGCGCCCATAGCCATCAACAAAGCATCAGTTTGTATAATAAATTCTCAATCAAAATTCAGATATTTCAAAAAACAGAAAATCTATTAAATACTGGCATAACTCATCAAAGGATTCCTAGGCCTCTTCATTCCATACAAATCCTTTTTTTGGATCATTCAATAAATGGAATAACAGATCGGCTATTTGGGTGAAGTCCCATTTAATTCTCTATAGTATTGACTATCCAAAGGAACACTAGAATATCTTGGACACTCTTTGGTACAGCCATAAGTTCTATAGCTGCTATCTTATGGGTTTGCAGCTGCAATCCACTAGAGTTGATCACAAATCCCAGATATTCCAACTCTTTATTAGAGAAATGGAGTTTCCTTGGCTTAATCTTCAGGTTAGCTGTGGACAGTCGCTTGAATACTTCTTCCAAGTGGTGTAGGCGATAAGGAAACGTCCTACTGAACACATTTATATTGTCCAGGTATACCAGTATGCACGATAACTTCAAGTTGCTAAGTATGGCATCCATGGCCCTCTGGAATGTTGCAGGCGCATTACATAGACCATGGGCATCCTTGTCAGTTGGTATAGCCCCTGCGCGGTAATAATTGCGCATTTTTCCTGGTCTTCTTTTGGCAAGCCGATTTGCCAATATCCTGAGATCAGATCCATTGTGGAGAAATACTTTGCTTCTCCCAATCAGTCTAGTGAATCATTGATCCTTGGTAGGGGATACAAATCCTTCTTCATAATTTTATTCAGCTTATAGTAGTTGATCACCACCCGGTTGGAGCCATCCTTTTTCTTCACAATTAGAATCAGACTCACCCAGGGACTCACCGACAGAACTAGAAGCTCATGCTTTACTAGTTTGTTGATTTCATCCTCCACTACCACTTCAGCTGCTTTCAATCATTGGATTGGTCTCATCCTGATTGGCAAATTTTCCCCAGTGTCTACCTTGTGGATCACATCTCTTGAACATCCCAAATCATGGTCATTCTGAGTGAACACTTCTTGATACTTTTTGATTAGTTTGAGCGCCTCCTCTTGCTGGCCTTCCAACATATCAGCAAGTTGCTCTCGATCAACTAATAGGTTGATACTTTCAGTTACCCTGGCCAATAATTCCATCTCATCAAGGATGGAATATCCTCTGTTTGGCTGTTAGGATTTCTTGTCACTTAAGTCTAAAACTCATAGACCATAAAAATTGATATTTCATATATTTTTTGTATTTTTCTTTTGCAATGGGACTTACAACTTACAAATAAGGTTCAGAGGCCCTTCTTTTTCCCTTCATCCAAACTGGGTCCTAGGTACTTTAACCTTCCAGTTATCATGGTTCAAAATCTTATCCTCTTAAGATTCAAACAACCATTTGGTTTAGTGGTCCTCTTCTAGGACTTGACCAAAATCCCAGGACATAACCATTTAATGGTTCAGAGGTCCGCTGGGAACATTGCAAATATTTTCTCATAGGCTCAATACTTCTGATTAGTATTGACCTTCTTCATTATATGACCAGCAGTGCTGTCTCTTCACGTATAGGCTACTCTTTCTGACTTTGGCAATCCTCTTGAATATTAGGCCTTTAATCACAACTGGTTATTCATCCAACAGGTCCTAATTTTATCCCATATTTTGGCAAATGATGCGTTGGATCCTCATATCTTATTAGCCAACAGTTACATCCAATTTTTAAATCTTTTTTCTTCTGAAAACGATTTTTGGCATTCACTACCATCTTTAAAGACACAAGTCTTTCTGGCCTCACTAGCTTCATCCAATTTCTCCTGAATTGATGAACTCATCTCCAGCAACTTTTGATCATTGGTTGAGTGTTATTGAGACAAAATGATTTTCTCCACTATCTTAAATCAATCATTTTCTATTTTGATTTCATATCTTCATTGGTATAGCAATCCAATTCTCTAGATTGATTGCTTCCTATTTCATCCAATGCCTCATCTAAACACTCACTCCTCAGGACTATTTAAAGTGGACCCAATTTCAGCCTGAGTTGATCCTGCTGTTCCTCAGGACTATTTTCAGCGGACCCAATTTCAAACCAAGTTGGCCCTGCTGATCCTCTTCATCTTAAGAAGATGTCCGGTGGAACAGGTTTCCTTGCAGCACTAAATAGTTCCTTATTTAGGCTGCAAATCCTTTTCCCTGGTAATGAGTATCTTCCACTTGCTTCACTTGGAGATCCACTTCTGAGCTGGGTGAATGCCAAAGAATGTGATTCACTTCACGTTCTAACTTCATTACTTCCTTTGGTAACTTATTTTCCAAAATTGGAAACATATTCATATGACATTCTTATAAATTCTTCAACTCAACTACCCCCTGTAGTGAGTACCAACTTGTAAAAATTTACTGGAGGGTTATTATTGGCAAACAACACTAGTAATCTTTTTACTGCACATGTTCAGTTTCTTGTGCACTTCATCCGTGTTATATAGTAATTGGATTATTGGTTGATAATAATATAGTTACTATTATCTGTAGTTGAGTATGAATTCTTATATCTCGGCCCAACGCTCAGCCAGTATTCTCAATTAAATACGCGAGATTTCATGATCTAGGGATCCATTCCTTCATTCTGTCCAACCCAATCTTCTCTGAGATTCCCTGATGACAGTCTCTTCAGTCCAACACACAGTTGGCAGCAATCCCCAATTGTGTCTCCTTCTTCTCTAGATCCCCGCTCAGATCTTTACTCTTTTCACTAAGAGTCTCCCAATTATTTCACACAGCAATAATATCCCTGAGAAGAATAGCACAATTGAAAGCTGATAATAGTTTACTTAACTATATACCAGATGAAAACTATAGAACTTCTTTACTAAATGCTGTTATTGTAAATACTGTTTTCTATTTTTTATTAGGAGTGTATTCTAGGTTATTTATAGTGAGGATTCAGTTGTCTAACCCTCGGTTGACACCTCTTTGATGAATTGGCAGCCATTGCCATTGAATTACCCATCCTTATCTCAGAAGCGATGATATTCCCCATCCTGGCTAAGATTCCATCGTTGGACATCCTCAAGACCTAAACGGAAAGAGTCAGAAAACGTGTCCCTAACATTTTCCTCTTAATCCAAGTGAACCAACCATATTTGGCTAGTGACCTGCATAGGTAATGGGACTTATTACCCATTAAGGCAGGTCACGCACCAACCAATCAATTCGCTAGTTGCTGGCGGCATCACTCGCCTCACAACTTGCTATTCATTCTCAACCAGTCAGTGATGAAACCTGACCAATCCCAATTAGACACCTGATAGTTAATCACTATTAGATGCCCCTATTTCGTCATCAACTCCACCTGATAAGATCTTAAGTATTATTTGGATCGATTCCTGACAGATATGACCAGGCGAATATCCCAAAATCCCCCAAATGTAGTTACTCCAAAACTTGGGCCAACCAATTTCCAATTCACTTCGCCTTAGGGAATCATCACATAGTGATTCCTGGTAATCTAGCAGGCTGGGAATATGGGCAAAAATTCCAACAGCTGGTCAGCGTCAATGGCAATGTCACTAATCTCAAGACCCCTTATTAATTGCTGAAGATAAGTGTGATGAGGGATCTTAGCCCAATTTACTCTCTCTGGATTCATTCAATCAGGTACCTCCACTTCACCTGGGACTCCTAAAACGTAATGACCAACACTTTATCACCCCCTCAGACTCGTCATCAGAGTGGTTATCAATTCAGGTTAGGGAGCCCATAGGAGGTGGGGTAGGTATAGGACTTCCCTTATGGGATGATAGGTCCTGGGGTTTCTCCTCCACCTTATTAACCTTTGGGGGAGGCGTTGGATTTATCACAGTTTGAGTTTCAACCTTCAAGGTAGGGGGTTTTTGCTTCCTCAGGAAGACAGGTTTCATAATAGAGTTAGCTGATTGAGAGGTTGAGGGGGATAGCACCATTGAGGTAAATGCGTTAACTTCAACAGCTATGGGTCGTTTAATGGCTGTGTGCTTCTGTGAAACAGGCGGTGTATCTTGAGTGACATGATTAAGGGGTTTGGGCTTAGGAGCCAGTTTTGGGACCACTTAGGAAAGCCGCTTTGAAGAAGATTACCAAGGCAAAGGGGCGAAGGCTTTCACCAGCTGAGCCTCTTGAACTGAAGACGAAGGGGAGCACAGCCCCATCGCCATCATTACCAACTGATTATTGTTATGGGAAGAGGAAACAGTGGGTGATGGCAACTCTGTTGGAGCCAGATTCCAAAGGGAAATGGCCGTGGTAGATGCTACGTTGGGCGGCGTAGAAGCATGGCTCATAGTTCCTTGTGTAGAGTCAAGCTCATATATATCTAAAACTGGTATTAAAGCTTCCTTGATATCCTGTACAGTTTTAAATGTGCGCTTTACAGAAGAGAGATGCATCACCAAGGAGGGATGAGATGCCAAGCCAGCCAAGGTAGCCGCAATTGCATCATTGAGAGGGAGCATTTGGGCAATCAACAAAGGTTGGGCTTTATTATAGAAGCGCTCAACAAAAGAGATGATTGATTCTCCCTCTTGCATTTTAAGGCATATAAAGGCCTGTTTTTGTCTCTGCAAACTTTGTTTAGAGCAAAATTCATTAAGCAGCGCTTGCTTAACCTCTGGCCAAGTGTTGAAGTTGACCATGGAGGGGACCATTCCTTTGTGTGCTATTCTATCTAATCAAGGAGGAATGTACTGTACCTTTTGCCATTCAGTTGCTCCTTCCATCGCAGATTCATAAACATAAAGGAAGGAGGCAATAATGCCCTCACCAGGTATGAAATTGGCTTGCAGAGGGGGTTTTCTTATAGTAGGGCATTGTAGTAAGTGCTGCTTGAGCTGTTTAAGGCGAGACAGAGCACTAGATAGATGGAGTTCAATGAAGGCTAGCTGAGGGTTGATTTGCATCGTTTTAGTGGTTTTTGTAGTGTACAGGTGCCCCTATGCGAGCACCACTTGTTGGATATTTGGCTTAAAAGGAGGGTCGCTTGTGCTTTGTGCCTTGAATCCAACAATAAATGTGAGGAGCTTCTCTAAACACTTGTATGAAAATAAGTTAAACAAATAAAGATGAAGAAGGGTTAATTTTTATAGTTTTTTTTTTTGGCGCCACGTGGGGTAAAAGAAAGTATGCACTTAATAAATTGATAAAGGTATTTAAAACATTGAGGCTTGACATTTGTATGGCTTGAATATTCCAAATTTAGTGATATTTGATTCTAGCCTATCAAAGCTCTAAAAATTCACTTGACTTAGGCTGAACGATGGATGGGGAATTAACTTTTGGTAATAAACACCCATAAGGTAACAATTTAGTGTACTTCAGACAATCCCCATTAAAATAAATTATTTCACCTTGGGGACCCCTGTCACGCCTTAAAAGGGGTGGTCCTCATGTAGGTGCTTGAATGGACCTGGTCATGGCTGGGGGTGTACCATCTGATGGACGCCATATGGTTCACTTTGCAGTTGGAGTAAGCTGACTGCTAAATATTGATTTAGTTGCCCATAGAGGATTCAAAATTGGGTTACCCCAATTTGCAGGGTTCTACCAAGAATTGGCCAGGTTTTTTGGATGAAAAAATCATCATTTAAATTTAATTCGATCTCATTCTTATCAGGGATTTGTAAATGTTCAACATTCTCCCTTTTTGGCCGATTTTTCCCCAAAACATTCTTATCCTGAAGCCTGGAGGTCAAATGTTTGACAATCTGTAAGAGTCCCATGATGTAATCAGAAATTTTGAGTCCTAATCTCGAGGTGGATAATAAAATTTTTTCTATGGAGTTAACCCTGATCAGGTTTCAGGTTAAAATTTTTCTTTATTTAATTTTTATAATGTCCGTCCCCTGGTCAGCTTGCTTTAAATAAATAAAGATAATTGTAAGAAAAGTTTTCTACTAAGACAAATAAAATCTTATGCTATTTTTAGTCTATCTTCAGTTGTTTGATTACAACTAATATAATATAATTAATTGTGGTGATTATCTTAATCAAAATGACATATAAAAAGATTTTTAGTGGATGATTATTAGATTTTGACATGTATTACTATAACTTTGGAAAATCCAGTACTTTAAAGATAAAACTTTGTATGAGTGACCAACTAAGCTACCAATGTTGATATCTAATTATTCTTTAGAAAGATATTAAAGCATATATTTAGAGACTAATGAACTAAAGTTTGGCTTCTATAGATATAAAGCATTATATAAATTTTATGTAAATTAATATGTTTTGATTTTTAGCTTTCCAAAAGATTAAAGATTGTGTTTGTCATTATGAGCATAAGGATCCATCTTTCCAATACAAAGTCTTATAATGCTGAAGAAGCCAATCTTGCAGTCTCATGCTATTTCTTGCCTTATACAATTATCATTTTAAAGAATAGTAGAGATTATAATTTTGAAGCTCATAAACATATGGTATAAAGCTTCTGGTGTCATTTTAGTGTAAAGTGTCCAGTTTTCTAAATAAAGAGCTTTAAACGTTGATGTGCCAGTTAAAGTAAGTTAAAACTTTTATTTAGAAAAAACTAAGGATCATAAACAGGTGACATGGATGTCAAAGATAGATTTTAAAGTTTTAAATTTATTGTGGGGAAGGCCGACCATGGGACAGACACTTCCAAAATTGACTCGACTGAGACAACACTTAGTAACAGGAAGGCACCCCAGAGAAGTGATGCTATCTCTTGTTGCCAGCGGGAACGCCAATTATGGGGAAGTGGAGGGAACGCATGTAGGGGCCGTAGCCACAATTGAACACATGTGGAGGAAGGGGTCTAATTTGATGAACCAAACTGGGAACCAGGAGGATACCAACTGTCAGCGGCACACTGGGAGGTATCCAAACATCCCCGCTTGAAAGTGGTCCACCAAATGAGACCAGAATCTGTGGACAGCTTCTGGGAGGGTGGGGATGGAGCCTGCGATGGCAACCAAGACAATCGTGTGGATGGTCCACATAGAGATTGCAACCACCAGAGCATGGAGGGAGGGTGGAAGGGGGAGGCCATTGATAAAGCAAACATATCTCTTGACAGACTGAAGGGATGCGTTTGATCCTGACCCAGCAGAGGTTGAACTTCGCGCCATATCACTTTAGAGGTAGGACACTTCTCCAGGCGGTGGAACAGCGTTCTATACTGGCCACACACGACGCAGGATGAGTGTAAAGCGTTAGAGCGCTCAGCTGTACGATACACCCACCTCAGGCAGCGCCACACATGGGAGCGGATTTGAGGCTACAACAGAGGATGGTGAGCGTATTTCCAGATGGTTTTTTGGGTCTCAATGGAGTGAGGGATGTCCATCATGTCCAGGTAGTCCACCCTGGATAGGACATGGGGCCGTATGGGGATCACGCCATCATGGATGGGTAGCCCCTGTACCTCTTGTGTGAACTGAGGAGAGGGGCGGCCTCTTCTGGTTGTATGTCCGCTAATACGAATTCTCCACTCAGTGCTCCGCATGGAGAGGAGGATTTATTTGTAGTGGGTTTTAGTACCGTGAGGACCTGTGGCTGATGGGCGTGAAGCTGGGTATTTCATCAGGGAGTGGGGGTTTAATGGATTGTTGAGGCCCAAGGCGCAGGAGAAGTTGGAGTGGGCCGCGCGGGACCAGTGTTGGGAGAGGAGTGTAGGGGCAGTGACAGCCGCAATCCAGGTACCCAAGAGCTTGGCCGCATGGGCTCTGAAGTCAAGCAGGCCCATGCCACCATGCTGATGAGGGCCAAACATGACTTCTAACCGTACTGGTGGAGGGCGGCCTGACCATAGCCATCCTTGCAGCAGGGCATGCAAGGATTTGAAGAAGCTTGGGGAGAAGGGGATGGAGTGGGCTCCAAACCAGACTTTGGAGAGGAGCATAGACTTGGCCAAAACGACCCTACCAGTAAGGGAAGTAGGGTGGGCTCTGAGGGAGGCGATGCACTTTGTCACGTTGTCTAGAATATGACTCTCCATACTGCTGATGCATATCCGCCTGCCTCCACCCACACACCCAGATGGCGTACCGGTCCTATGGTAGGGCGTGGCACAAAGGGGAGCACCAGTGGGGCGGTGTGGGGTGAGCTAGGAGGGCGAGCGCGTTTGTGAGCAGATGGGCCGGGCTGGGCACTGGTTTCAGGGGCCCAGCAGTTTTGATACTGACCAAGGAGGATGATTTCAGTTTTGGAGGCGTTCAGTGCAGCGTTACTTACCCAGGAATACTCCTGGATGAGAGCTTCAAGTGCGCGTGCATCTTTATTATTAGACACCCCCACCATACAGTCGTCTGCAAACGCCATCATCTTGACTGGGGCTTGGCCTGGCACATGGACTCCAGTGAGTTGGGCATTCGCGTTTCAAAGTAGTGGGTCAAGGCGAAGTTGTATAAGAGTGGGCTAAGGGGGTCCCCTTGTCGCAAGCCCCTTTGAGGGCGGACTACTTCTGTTAGGAAGCCAGGGCCATGTACTGCCATTGTTGCAGATTCCGTGAGCAGCATCACCCAGTTGATGAAGCGAGGAGGTAAGCGGAATTGATGGAGGCAGGCCCTGAGGTATTCCCAGTTTACTCTATCATAGGCCTTCTGTTGGTCCAAGAATGCCAGTGCCCCAGAGGCTGTGGACTGGCACGCGTTGGCCACCAAGTGCACGTTGTCTCAAATTGAACTTCTGGGTATAAAACCAAATTGTTCTGGGGAGATGGTGGCAGAGGCTATAATCCCTAGATGTTTAGCCATGATTTTAGTTAAAAATTTTGTATCCGTGTTAGTTAGAGAAATGGGGCGCCAGTTGGCTAAGTATAGCTTGTCCCCTTTCTTGAAGAGTGTGATGGTGAAGGCCTCTTGTCCTCCTGGAAGGAGGTGTGTTTTCAAAAGGCTCTGGTTAAGTGAGGCCAACAGTAGTGGGGATATATATTTGAAGTACTTTTTATAGAATTCATATGGAATGCCATCCAGGCCTGGGCATTTTCAGTTTGGTGCACCGCGAATGGCTGTCCATAATTCGTTTAGAGTAATCAAATTCATTATTTCCAGGTATTGGAAATTTATGCAGATGTGGGCTCGGTCAAGAAATTCCGCCACTTCAGCTGGCTGAATTGGATCAGATCAGTACAACTCAGAGTAATACTTTTGTGTTTCAATTGCCACTTCAGCTGGTGTATCCGCAATGGAATCATCCGATCTTTGCACCTGTGTGCAGGCCATGCTCTAGCGTGGTGCAAGTTTTTTTTAAGAAAATATGCGGTGCACTTGTTGCCTTTTGTGATGCGTTTGGCCCTGTACTGAACACAAACCTGATGTTTGTGTTGTCTTTTGAGCGCGTTGAGGTGGGCGGCTGCCTCCGCCCACTTATGGACCCATGCAGAGCTGTATCCTGTAGCCGGGATGTTGGACTCCAGGTGTGCCAACTCTGCCAGAGTGTGCGAAATGACAGCTGATGTGGCTCATGAGCATCTGGAGGAGAGGTGGTGAGATTGGTGGATGGTGTCTTCTTTGAAAGTTGCCCATGTGGAAATGGGGTCCGCGCAAAATGGTGCAACAAACTCTTTTGCCAAAGTTGCTGATTCCACCCATGTGGAAAATCCTGGTGATGTGAGCTTGGGGGGAGGCAGATTTTGCACCAATGTGGGGCCTTAGCAGCTGCGACAGGTTGGTGGTAGGTTATTGAGACCAGTTGATGGTCAGAGAATTCCATTTTTGTTGTTTTAAATTGGGATATGTGGGGTTGGAATTTCACCAGCGTAAGGATAAGGTCAATGCAGGACATGGACCTTAATTGGCCATTGTGGATGTGGGGGCGCATCATGTTCTCAAGCAGTGGGGCTTGCTGCGGCAGCGCATCCATTAACCCAAGGGTGGCCTTTAGAATGCAAAGTTCAACGTGGCCCTGGGGTGTGTGGGAGGAGGAAGGCCACCGGTCAATTGGAGTGTTTAGCCAACAGTTCATGTCACTGACTATGAAAGGGTCTGAGGGTAGCGGGAGGGATTTGACCAATGAGAAAAACTCCTGACGCTCTCATGCACCATTTGGGGCATAGATGTTGATGATAGCGTGTACCACGTCAGCCCATGAAAAAGTGACAATGAGGACTCAGCCATTGAGGAAGGTTTCCGACAAATAAATTTGAAAAATTATTTTTCTAAATTAGCACCCCACAGTGCTTCGACCAAAAGGATAGGGATGGGAGGAGCATTGTTTTCCAAGCCTCCTCAGAACCTCGCGGACAGTGGGACTCCTGGATGGCCAGGATATCCATGGGTAAATTTTGTTTTATAAAACTCAGTTTCCTAGCCCAGGACGGTGAGGCCTTGAGTCCAGCAATATTCAACGTCCCTAAAGTGAAGGTTCCCCCATTGCACCTTAGGTGCAAGGGGGTGGGTACCTGGGCCCACTAGCCTCCTCTATATCCCCACAGGCCTTCACGGCAGAGTGGGTGTTTGCAGCAACGCTATTGGTATTTTTGTTAATTTTTGTAGAAAGGTTTGCATTGGTTTTTGCCTTCGCTTTTTGTTTCCCTGACATCGGATGAGTTTTTTTCAGTGTGGATGAGTTCAGTGCACCATCGAGTGGGGTTGAATTTTTTTTTTCAGGTAGGTTGAAGGCCAAGTTGGTTTTGACTGGAGCTTGGTTGCAAATATTGGGAGAATTTGAGTCACCCATTGGATCCTCAGATCGGGTGGCCCAATCAGTATGGGCTTCCCAATCTGATTGGTTGATGGATTCCCAAGTTGCTTCTGCTGTGAAGGTTTTGATGTCCTCCTGGCGTTGGGAGTGTGGGATAGTGGTGGTGGCTTTGGCCGCTTCCTTGGCCGCAGCCCTGCGGGCCTGCTTGGCCTTCTTCCACTCTTGTGGGGAGATAGGCTTTACCAGTAGGTAGCAGCCTTGTGCTCCCCACAGGAAAGCCTCTTTGGTGCTTATGGTTGGTTCGTAGTGCACCTCTCCGCTGGCCATGGCCTCTGAGGGGTGCTCTTGGAATGTGACGCCCTCCTTGGTGGGGCATGCATATGCCTTGTGGCTGAATGGATCACAGTGGGTGCAGATGAGGGGCGCGCTGTCCACAGTTACCCGGAAAGGGTGGGTGGTATGCCCTTTGATGTTAATAATAGTGGAGTGCAGGATCTGGGTTAGGTCCTTCATGATCTCCTCAGTTGGATCAGAACTGCAATGGCTTTGCCAGTGCACAGGTGTGGCATCAGCATAAAGCGTTGCATTTTGAAAGATTGTACTTTGCCGTAGACAGTGAGACCATCTTTCAGGTGTTGCTCCAAAATGTCACGTTTTACCGTAGTAGGCAAGAAGTCAAATGTGAGGAAAATTTGGTTGGATTTTGTCCATCTAGTGCATTTGGTTTTGATGACCCATTGCCCTTTGGGGAGGTCAATCACTACCCGCACTGCAGCAGCCTCATCTGCTGCCTCCTTGTTTTTGAAACCTAGGTCCAGCCAACCACATGATATGAAATGAGGTGCGACGTACACCGCGGTCAGGAAAAAAGTGTGCACATCCCCACAAAATTTTTCCCATAAAGCCAATTTGTTGGATGTCCAGAAACACGTGGACTCCATATTCCACTGACGAAAGTGGCTGGGAGTGCAGCGTATTGATGTACTGGTTGCATCATGCTTGCCAAGTAAGGATTTCCAGGGAAATAGTGACCACCAGTTTTTTTTTATATTCCGTCAGTTTCTCTGGGGCGTTTTCAAACATTTGAGGCCGCGGGCCTCCCACCTGCTCCTCTTACCTTACTTGCCCAACTGCTCCCTGACATGGGCGCAGACTAATCTCCTATATGAGATTTATCAAACTAGATTCAGACTTGAATTGAATGGGTTGCAAAAGTGATTGCAACAGAAAAAGTTTAAGATAGATTTTATAGTGAAGCAAGTGAAATAATTGTCAAGCTATATCTTATCAGTTTATGCAAAGCAAAAAAACTTGACAGATATCTATAAGTTTAATATGCTTTGGTCATTCAAAAAATAATATTAAGTTAATCTAACTAACTTATACTGGATTCTGTTACTATTGCAAGTTTAGAAACAATAGATAAAAAGGATTAATATGCATAATTACTTAATCTTAATTGTAGATAAATATAGATTTACTGTTAAATAAACTAACACCACTTTTAATGAACTGGGCATCAGGAAATACTCAGTGTTGGACATTTGCCTTATCAGCTGCATAAGAAAAAGCCTTGGATTGAAATCAGCCAAAAAGGGGAAGTGCCAGCCATTTACAAGTTGCAATGATTCTAAGAGCGATTTTAATAATAATAACAATGATATCAGCCAAAAGACCTTGCCAATTCATGATGGAACCCCACAAATTGGGGCAACACCATTTTGAATGCTACACGGGCAATAAATAAAAAATTGAGCAAATTGGATTACTCTGACCACGTGATGGACCCTGGGGCGTTCATTGAATGGTACTCTCCCAGTCACAACCAGGTCCTTCCAAGCACTTATGCAGGGGCCACCCCCTTTTATAGGCGTGGTAGGGGTCCCCCAAGGTGAAATATTTTTCTCAAATGGGGATTGGTTCAAATTTACAAGACATTACCCCATGGTTACGTTTTGCCCCCAAAAGGATACCCAACCATAGTTCAGCCTAAATGAAGCGAGTTTTCCAAGCTTTGATAGGCTGAATGCTCATATTTCCTTATTTGGACCGCAACAAACCATTCTGAACTTAATTTTAAGTCCCTTTGACCTTCAATACATTTTAAATACTGATTGGTCAGATATTGAGAGGGATCATTTTTCCTTTCTTACCCCACGCTGCTAATAAAAGCTCATAAAACCTAAGTTTTTTATTTTTATTTATTTGAGGATGGCTGACCAGGGGACTGACACATCTGATATGTAGGGAAAGGAAAGCAAAGAGGGGAGAGCACACTAATCAATAGAACCTGAAAGATAAGACATGGTACACTTGGATGTGGCTAAGAACCACAGGTGGTGGATGACTTTGACCTTAAGTGACTTGACAGCTTAAGGGCTAGTAGGGTGTACCGCCTATAGAGATTGTGAGGTTTTTATTGTCAAAACGAAGGAACCAGATTGGTAGCCAGTTACCCATCTGTTTCTTCCATTTGTGTTTTTGTGATCCAAATATCCAGGCCTGGAAGTGGTCAGCCAAATGGCTGTGGAACCTGAAGATAGCTTGGTTGATGTTGTGGAAGATCCCATCAAAAGCATCAAGAGTAATTTTGTGTTTTTACCATATTTCAATACTCACAATTAAATCCCTTAGCGTCTAGGGGATATGTGAGATGTATTGAGTGCCAGGATATCGCGAGATAGTCATAATTCAGCTGATGGTGATTGCTGGAATAAGTACATCACATTGGCCCAGATATGCTTGGATGGCGGGCACTCTTCCAGGCGGTGGGCTATCGTGTTGGGTCTGCCGCAGATGGCACATGATTGGAATATTGAGAAGGTGCGTTCAGCTGTCCTAAACGTACGGCGTATGTAGCGCCACACTGTGGAGCTCACTTGTGGGGATAAAAGGGGACAAGTGATGAGGTCCTAACCTTCCTTTGAGTGCAAGTCATATGGGACGTCTGGTAATCTAGATAGTCTATCTGGGATAAAGGGAAGGGTGGTAGTGGGGCAGGTGCATTGGTCACACTTTGTCCTCTGTGGAGTCGCATATAACCTATTGGGGGGTTATATCTTCAGATTGTTGTTCATAAGAGAAACTCCAATCCCCTTGTCTTAGGGTGTACAGGACGCGTTTGGAGTAGCGGTTGGTGTTGTGCAGTCCTGTGGCTGTTTATGTGTTGTTAGGTACTTCATCAGTGTTGTAGGGTTGGAGGGGCACCTCAGATGTAATGCCCTTGCGAAGTTAATTTGGGCTGCCTTGGCCCAGTGGGGGGATGGTGGGTTGGGTGACGTTGTCAGAGCTATCCATGAGCCAAAGATTTGCGTTGCTCATTCCATGAAGTTGAGCAGCCCCATCCCGCCTTTCTTCCGTGGGCTGTACATGGTCTCCAGCCTGACTGGTGCGCGGTATCCAGACCATAGCCAGTTCTGCAAGAGCTTGTAGACTGCGTTGGTAAAGTTGGCTGAGAAAGGAACTGCATGAGCAGCAAACCATAACTTTGACAAGATGAGGGAGTGGGCTAACACAACCCTTCCAGCTAAACTAGCTTTACTCCTCCACATACTTGTCATTCTTTTTTGTGATGTTGTCCAATATTTTGGTTTAATGGTGTCAAGTGTATATCCACCAGCCTTGAGCCATATTCCCAGATGACGGACTGGGTTGGTGGTGGGGTGGGGTGCGAAGGGTAAACACAGTGGTTTCATTGGCATAGGTCTTTGTCTTTTGGTAGGATGTGCGGTGGGTTGGTTTGGTTGGTGGGAGGGTGGGGTCCAATTTAAACTGAATTTTCCCATTACAAACACCTCTGTTTTCTGTTTGTTCAGCATGGCGTTACTCACTGGCTCATACTGGTGAATAATGCGCTCAATTGCTCTGGCATCCCTATTGCCTGAGATGCTGACTACACAGTCGTCAGCAAAGGTGAGCATTTTGGTTGGTAGTTGTCCCTCAAACCTAATTCCAGAGAGCTTTGAGTTTACTATTTGGAGGAGAGGGTCAAGGCTGGAATTGTATAGTAGGGGGCTAAGTGGGTCGCCTTGTTTAAGGCCCCTTTGTGGGGTGATGGTGTCAGTTAGGAAACCTGGGCCTCTGATTGCAAACCTGGCTGAGCGTGTTAGGAGAAGCGCTCAGTTTATAAAGCGGGATGGTAGGTTATAGGCCTTTAGACATTGTTCCAAGTAGTCCCAGTGCACTAGGCCATATGCTTTCTTTTGGTCCAGGAAAGCAAGGGCGCCCATGGGGTTAGCTTGGCAGATGTTGGCTATGGTGTGAATGTTATTCTAAATTGAGCGATTGGGGATAAATCCAAACTGATGGGGGGAGAGGGCTGTCTGTGAAATACATCCCAGACGCTTAGCTAAAATTTTAGTTAGTATTTTAGTTTCAGTATTGGTGAGAGCAATTGGACGCCAATTGTTTAGGTCTGCCTGGTCTCCTTTTTTATAGAATGTGACCACATATGCATCCTGGCCGCCAGGTAGAAGGGCTGTGCCCTCCAGGCACTTGTTCATAGTTGCCAGCAGTAATGGTGCGATGTAATGAAAGTATTTTTTGTAAAATTCATATGGAAGGCCATCAGGCCCAGGGCACTTATGGCGCGGAGTTGATTTTATTGCCACCCATAGTTCATCTCTAGTAATGGGTTTGGCAAGGTCTGGTTGATCAGCTATACTGTCAATATTAGCAGATGATAATTTTTTCAATTTCGCTAGGTGCCGCGAAATCCGCTATGTACAGGTCAGTGTAAAATTGACGTAATTCTGCTGATATTTCAGATGGTGTGGACGCCAGTGTGTCGTCTGCTTGATGGACCTGTGTGCAAGTTGCCAAAATTGAGATTGGTTTAAAACGGCGGAAGAATTGGGCCACGTGAGTTTCACTGGATAGAATGTATTTTAATTTATGCCATACTTTGACGAGTGCTGGTGTTTTTTAAAGAGGGAGTTGACCTATGCAGATGGTTGGAACCACAGGCGTCCCCATCGAGGACTGTATCCCTCACGAGGTGTGTTGTTTTCTAAGTGTTGGAGCTGTCTGATAGCCTTGTTGATTGTCGCAGACATCACGGCCAGCTTTCTGAAGTCCAAGTGACAGGCTTTCTTGGTTACTCTAGCCTTGAGAATTTCCCACTTGGCAATAGGGTTCCCTGTAGGTGGTCATTTTTTTGTCTGTGTTGTTACCACCATCTCAATCCAAAGTTTAAGCTATGGAAGATGGATGGTGCTTGGGTGAACTTTGTGCCAGGTCGGTGACTTTTTGGTATTTTGCCATGGATGATAATTTAATGAAACCATTCAGTGGTCAGAGAGGGGGATAATTGTTGTAAAATTTGATACACGGTGACAGAAGTCTACAGGGGCAAGTATCAGGTCAATCCAGACCAATGAGACCAGTTGGTTATTGTTGTAGTGGGGCCTCGTCATGTTGGCCAACGTGGTGGCCTGTTTGGGGATGGTGTCATACAGGCCCATCGTTGCCTTTCATATGTGTAGTTCCATGTGGCGGCGGGGTATGGCCTTTGATTTAGGCCAGTGGTCAGTTATGGCATTAAGCCAGCAATTGAAATCTCCCGCGAAAAACATTGCATCAGCAAAAGGGATTGAGAGGATATCAGAGAAAATTTTTTGGTAGTCATTTGGATCATTTGGGGCATATATGCATGCCACAGCGAAAGTTTCTCCGTTCCACTAAAAATACATTAGAAGCAGCCATCCCACAGTTGGGAGGATGTGCTTTGGATATTTACTGGAGGATTACAGCTGGATTGAATTACCACCCCACAGTGGTACTTCCAAAAAGATTTAGCAGAAGGAGCATGGTTGACCATGGCTCCTCCTCCCCCGGTGGACAGTGGGGTTCTTGGATGGCCAAGTTGTCCATGGGGATATCGCGCAGGAAAGCCATTTTTTTGGCCTGGGACATGGGGGCCTTGGCTCCCACAATGTTGAGCATCCCTATGGTGATTGCGGTAATCCACACATCAGGAACGTTGGGGCGACCCACTGGGGTCACCCTGTTCCCTGGCAGTGTGGATCATACTTTAAGTTTGGGGACTGATCAGACAGAATGGTTCCAGCATGTTGTTCGGTGGTCATAGTGTTGGTTTTGTTTGGTTTCTTTGGGCTCATATTACTCCGTGGAGTTTGGCTCTGGTGTGGGTTGTATTGTGCCCCTCCAGCGTGAAATTTTCCGCTGCTTACCTGTGGGCTAGATGTGCAGAAACTGGGTATCAGGGTAATTGGGTTTTGTGCAGGAGCGTTGTCACATTGTGATTGTCTGGGATGATCTTCCATATCATACTCATGAACCACGTTGTTGCTGGTCACATGTGATTGGTTAAGAGGATCCACAGTGGTGCATGGTGGTTCTTCTTCAGTGTGGTTGGAGACGTCTGATTGGTTGTGTTTGAAAAATTCGCTTTGATTTTGTTGAATTTTATGCAAGGGATCTGAAAGGTTATTTTTGACGCGCTGCTGTGGCATCTGACTAAATCTGGTCTGAGGAAATTGTGGTGTGGGCTTGGGTTTTGGCGAAACTCGCAGCCTGCTTGTGGGCAGCCTGTGCTCAACAACAATCCTTGCGCAAAATGGGTTTGTACAAAGTGATTTCAGCTCTTTTGCCCTAATGGAAGGCGTAAGTGGCGTCCTTCATTTTACCAAAGGTTGGACTCGTTTTGTCCATATTGTCCTCACAAAATTCCGGTGCTTCCATCCCACGCTTGATGGGGCATGCGTGGTCTTTGTGGCCTAGAGCTGAGCAGAAGCCGCAGATGGGTGGGGTGTGTTCCGGTGTGATGTGGAAGAGGTGAGATATGCTGCCATTGGGGAGGTTGATGGTCGCCGTGCATGGAATGAGGGTGATATCCTCTACCACGTCCTGGTCAGGTTCAATAATGGCTATTGCCTTCCCTGTACACAGGTGGGTCAGGAGGGGGAATTTTTTAATTTCAAATTTTTTAATTTCGCCATAACTTTTGAGGCCCACATGGAGCTTGTCCTTGAGGATATCACGGTGCATGATGCTTGGGAGTTGGTCAAATATGATGAATAGGTCATTTGCCTCATTCCATTGTGTGCGCACTGTGCAGATAATGCAATCTTCATTGTTAATTTTAATAGAAAATTTGGTTTTTGCTGCATCCGCCGATTCCTCTGCAGTCATGAACCTGACATCCACCCATCCTCTATGTACATTTTTAAAATTTACTAAAATGGTGTTCAGGAAAATTGTAGAGAAGGCCTCCCCCATTTTTTCCCACAACTTGAGGGAGGTATTGCCGACCATAATTCTAAGGCCATGCTTGAGGGAGGACAAGGGTTGAGAGTGTTCAATTTTTGTGAAAGCGCCCATTTTTTGCAGAAATTGCAAAACCCTGGGTGTGGCACTATGCTCACCCTTTTTTGGGGGAGGTTGTCCCAACGTACTGCTGGGGCGTTTTTCTCCAATGGGTTGGGTGGGTTTAGGGCCTTTTGCGCTGGCCACTTTTGCCCAACTGGTGTTGTTGCATACAAATCTGCTCATTTTCTTGGTTGATTGTCAAATTTGGATAATTTGTGGAGAATCGTGTTACTAAAAAACCTAAGTTTTTTAATAGTGCTTATTTTTTTAATTTATCAAAACTTTTGTGGGATTCAGGTGCATAAGCACCAGCGAGCACAAATAAGCTGGATTCCTACAAAATAGTGCTTAATACAGGGGATCCTTGTACACCAAAATAGTTTCTCTTGAAAAGCAACTAGCAAGCGCTTTATCCCGCCTTATGGAGCTTGAGCAGCGCCCTTAAAACTTCCTCTTAAAGAAAAGTTCCCCCTCATTGAAGGGAGCATAGCTTCATTTTTGTATGTCTATGAATCTGTAATGCAAGACTCATCAGACAAGAAAAAGATTAAACTCATCCTCCCTTGCTTGAGTAATCTAGCACAAGAAATGATAGTCACATACATGGACAATCTGCATACCTAGGAAGAGGTGAAAGAGGCTCTCTTAGCTGAATTTGGTTTGATGCAAAGCCTTAACAAGGACAAACAGGCCTTTATGCACCAATGCATGTATGAGGGTGAAACAATTGCTGCTTTTTCTGAGCGCTTTTACCTCGCTTCTCAAAGGTTGTCAACGTCTAACATGCTAACCTTAGATGATGCTATCGGTGCCATGTTAACTGGGTTAGCTTCTCAACCCTTTCTAGCCAGGCATATCATTTCAGTAAAACGTTACTTCAATACCATATGCGACATAAAGAAGGCTCTGTTAGAGTTGCTGATTTTCATTGCTGTGCAACAATAAAGGAAGTTGAGGTGGGATCTTCAGTTCTAA
The DNA here is from genome assembly GCA_022478985.1 of Massospora cicadina. Taxonomy (NCBI): domain Eukaryota; kingdom Fungi; phylum Entomophthoromycota; class Entomophthoromycetes; order Entomophthorales; family Entomophthoraceae; genus Massospora; species Massospora cicadina. The sequence continues at coordinate 791 of JAKSZP010009602.1, read as the reverse complement.
CAATTGAGGAGTTTCCGCCTGAAGAACAGTTAAGAATGAGCACACCTGCACCTATCCCCCCAGTGAACCTGCTTCATCAGTGCGGCTTAAAAAATATCCCTCCTATAAATCAGAAACCTGTAATGTAGTTAATACCATACTCTCGCACAAGCTCATTAAAGCCACTGTGCCTTCCTCTCCATCTAAGATGATAAATGCGCTCTCTAAGGCTATACAATCTCCTGTGGCCATCTTTCCTACCTCCATCGCGGCATTACAAGTTGTTGAGGCTACCCTGGGGATGATTAATATGGAGATTACGATGACGTGGGCTACTATATATTGTGAGCCCCTACAGAAGTAGAGGTTCCTGATCAATTGAACGCTAAAGGAGTAGACAAGACCGCCATACCTGAGGAAACGTACCTCATTCAAATTCTAGGGTGTCTAAAAGTTATTGACACTTCCAGCGATGGCATTCAGTTCTTACCTTGTTTGATTTTCCCTCTTCAGTGGGTCCATACCGTGAAATCCATCTGGGAAAAATACCTTGAGACTGCTCAAAAACTAACCTCCACCTTTCAGCTTAAGGAGGTCTTAGATTTGGCAACTAACTTTGGAGGAACAATTACTAAGGTTGAAGTGGTCATTCAAAAAGTCCAAATAATGGCAATCCTGGACACTAGCTCCTCAGTAAACGTGATCTCCACTAAGCTTACTAAAAGATAAAGCTAGCGCCTGACTTGGAGTACACACAAGAATTTGGTACTGCAGGCCCCAACAATACCCGTGCTATTGGGGCATACTCTTCT
>JAKSZP010009601.1:0-84182 GCA_022478985.1 Massospora cicadina | reverse complement strand
GCTGAGACAAGGAAGGGTGATTCAATGGCAATAGCTGCCGTTCCAATGAAGAGGTGTCAACAGAGGGTTAGACATCTGAATCCCCTATAATTCCCTAGGATTTACTCTAATAAAAGATAGTTAAAAACACATATACACTTATACATTACTACTTTAGAACATCATTAGTTTTATTGTAGATTTGGTAATAGTTAGACTATCATCAATCAGTGTGAAGATTTTATCTCAAAGGATTTATTGCAGAAGGCAATAATTAGTAGACTCTCAGAGAGAGTAGAGATTCAAGTGGGTTTCTAGAGATGAAGGGAACCACATCTAAGGGATTGCTGCTGACTGTGTGTTGGGCTGAAGGAGACTGCCATCAGAGGATCTTAATGAAGATTGAGTGGACAGGATTACAGGGAAAGAATCCCTATGAGTATGATATCAAGTATCAATCAGAAATACCGGCCAAAGTGTTAGGTCTGAAAATAATTCTAACTCAACTATGGATAATAGTCATCATACTATTATCAAATTATATATATATTCTTACAACGAAAGGTGCACGAGGAAATTGAACCTGTGCAGTAGAAAGACTACTAGGGTTGACCTCCAATAATCAACCCAACGGAGTAAATTTTTACACATGTCTTGAAGGCACCCATAATATTTCGATTTGGAAGCATTTCAGTACCAGAATCAATGTAGATGCCATCAGGACTTTCTTTTCCACTTCCTGAACCTGGAGTGGAGCAACAATCACCTCTGTGGTCATGAGGATGATGCAGAACAATGAGGGTGCCAACTAGGTGGTTGATCCATAAGACAGTTAAAGGTCCTGATTGTATTGGGCCCCAAAGGTCCCTTTGACACCACATCCCCACACATCCTATAAACCTCTACGCTCAAAAACTCAATATAGTATTCTATTTCGCTCCATCTTTTTTATTTTTTGACCTCTACTAAAGTTTTTAGCTTTAAGCTCATTTTTGAACTTTAGCATCTGTTAAGAGAACTGTTATGTTAATAATGGTTATTTGATATACACAGTGCATTCAAAAAGTTCTGGGACTAACGTTTTAAAGACACAACTAAACAAATAAATAAACTTTCTTTTATCATAATTTAACATACAATCTTTCCCTCTCTATACATATTTATATTGCTAAAACAATTGTTAAAAGGTATGCACATAGTACCTATTTTGTATAACCATGTTTAAGCCAGCTGTCACATTCTTCTGAATTGTCTCTACTTTATCAAAAAGGATGAACCTTCAGTGCCACCTTCAGATTAGAGAACAGAAAGAAGTCAGACAGAGCCAAATCTGGTGAATAGGGTGGATAATTATAATCTGAAGGTGGCACTGAAGGTTCATCCTTTTGATAAAGTAGAGACAATTTAGAAGAATGTGACAGCTGTTTAAACATGGTTATAAAAAATTAGGAACTATGTGCATACTTTTAACAATTGTTTTAGCAATATAAAATGTATAGAGAGGGAAAGGTTGTACGTTTAAATTATGATAAAAGAAAGTTTATTTATTTGTAAAGTTGTGTCTTTAAAACGTTGATCCCAGAACTTTTTGAATGCACTGTGTACCAATTAAACAATCATCAGAAGATTCCAGCAACTTGACTAGTGCCTGGCCATGCATAGTAACACTAGTAATATGGGCTTTTGTTTTGCAGATGAGTGGGTTAAGGCTAACATTATACTAAAGGGGATTTTTATAGAGTCACCTTTTCCGAGACTACTTTTGGTGGAAAGCCAAATCAGTTAGATAACCTGATCCACAGACTGTCATTGTGGCTGATTCAGTAAGAAGCATCACCCTATCTGTTCCTAGCTGGAAACTTAAACCTATGGAGTGTAAGGGTCCTTGAAGTGGCCACTAATTTGGAAGTGCAATATATCCTTCTGATCAAAAAAGTGATGAGGCCCCGTGATTTATTGCTAGTAAAGATAGTAGACTTAGGACATACACATTAACAGTTGGAAAATCCCAGTTCCAACCGCTGTATAATAAATGATGCTTTTGGCGCACAGACAATACCAAAGCAGACTAACTTTAAGTTGGGAGTGTTTTAGTGCACTGACAGTGCCAAAATATTCCTACATCGAGTTGGTTATGCAAGGTTTCTATTGTGGTTGGTCCAACCCAACCACGCAAAAAACTCCTCAAAACTGGATACCCAAAAAATACCAACTGGTAAGTGAGGTATGCTACCGTAAAACAATCTTTATTTTTATTCAGGTGATAAAAAGGGCCCACCAAACAGAGCTTGTCTGGGGAGCAACTGACAATGCTCCCCAGGATGTAAGCTAAAGACAAAACTTGAAGTGAGCTTTGGAAATGTAAGTGTGCCTTTTAATGGCTGCCCTTCAGGGCCTCACCCAAATCATTGATTAGGCTTTTATGAGCCTAATCTACAATTCAGGTGAGGCACAACCCAGCACCCAAAACCGACTTAACTAAAAATCTTTTTAAACAATTTGACTTGAATAAAAAAAAATCCAAATTTGAAAAAAATGCAACAATTGAGACGGACTTATACATTACATACGCTAGATGAACAGTGAATGTTTGCCCACTCCCCTAAAATATGTTTAACCCATCCTGAACAGGCAAACTTCCTATATCATTATTTTATTCCGCTGAAGTTATTTAGTAAAAACCAAAAATGTATGTAAAGAAAGCTGCATGGAATTAGCAGATCAAATGAATCCCCAAAGGGAAAAAGGTTGCGTTCAATAAGGAGGAAATCCTCAAGCACCCAATTAAACCTTTGCAAAAATGGCACAAATTCTAAGGATGATGCTTTGATCCTGGTGCCAATATTGACTAGCGAAGATTGCCAGATTGAACCACAAAAGACCCCACTTGCAAATTTCAAGCCACAATCTTATGAAAAGTTCACAGCATTTTTAGAAAATGTGCTCATACAGTTGTCACAAATGTTCTCCAGCCCTCATCATCACTTACCTGAAAGTATAAAAAACCAGAACTCTGCTGATGAGCGATTTCTGGGTTATTTTGCTATATTCTATAATAAAAAATAAATTAGGCTACAGAAAAGCTCATAAAATTTTATAACTTATAAAATATTCTGCCCTTTCCAAAGAAAACTATGCAACTTATGAAGGACCACGCTCATTGATCTCTACAATGGTGTTGTCTATGATGTTTTATGCATAAACGCCCATTGGCAAAGAAAATCTATGAAACCACCCCTTGGAAACTTCAAAAGTCAGATTATTACAAGAAATTTTTACTGAATAATAGCTCCAAACTGAATATTCAATAATCTAATTCAATCTGCCAGAATCAAGATGAAGTTAAAAAATATGGAAAATTAAAATATTGAAAATTCCAATAGAGCTGAAAATGATGACGTAGTTGCTGCTCTTCACTACCAAGTGAGCCCAGGAAGATCAAAGCTATGATTCTAACCTACACCAAGATTAGACAATCAGCTGCCCCATCCAACACAACCAGATTCCTCTTAGTGTTAGAAGCGTGGTCAAGAATATTTCCTTCTTTCAGTTTAGTGGCTATAACAGTGCTGATGTTTGATAATCAGTAATTTCCGAACCTATCCACCCATGAATCCTACTCAAGAATAATCATAATGGCAATTTCTTGCAGACTATGTTTTCTATCATGGGTATTGGAGTACTTCAATGAAAGGCAAATCTTTCCTTAGTACCTCAGATGTCTGAAATGGAGACAAACCCTAAGATATTTCCAATTAATCCAGTCAGGAGCTTTTTGTTGGTCAAGAAAAACAAGTGCACCAGTATCAAAGGATTGGCAAATATTAGATACATGTGGATGTTATCCCATTTGGAGCATCTTGGGATGAAGTCATACTTTGCAGAGGAGATCACATCAGAGTCAATCTCGCCTAGTCGCTTATCCATACTTTTTGGCAAAAATGTGGTATTGGTGTTAATTAGTGAGAATGGGCACCAGTTATGTAGTTCAACATTTCACCTTTTTAAATAAAGTTAGCATATGTTCTCATGGCCTTTATGTAGGACGCATGTCTCTAAAAGACATTTATTTATAGAGATCAGAAGAAGATTGGATATGCTAGAAAAATATTGCTGATAAACTTCTTAAGGAGACTCATCAGGATCTGGGCTATTTCTGTGCAGTGCACTACAAACAGCATCTCAGAGTTTGTACTGCGAGATTAGATTCAATAAATTAGGGCATTGGGTGATGGTGCGGCTATGTTTACCATCAAAAAATGTCTCAATTTTGACAAATTTGACAGGATTTGAATGTGTAAAACTCAAAGTAGAACCTGTATACTTTGGCTGACACCTCCACTGGATCTTTGCAATGGTAGTGTCTGGCCTTTGAACTCATGTAAAGGCCAGGTAGATTTAGAGGAGTAAAAGCAGTAGCAGAAGTATTTAGAACACGTCTCCCGGGCCATTGATTTTGTTTGCTTTATGCTGAACACTAGCGCAGTCTTGATGTTATTTTATCAAGGTGTTTAATAAGGCGGATACCTCAGCCCACTTGCGTCCCCATGCAGTGCTGTAACCTGCAGCAGGAACATTACTTTTAAGGTGATCCACTTCATCCAAGGTGTACTTAATGACAGCTTAGGCTGCACTAGTTTACTGTGATGATATATGTTTGGCATGTTTGATGGTGTGCGTTTAGGAATGAGACCAAGAAGACTCGACCAACTCATTTAATAAATTTGTTTTTATGTTTTTCTAAAATAAAATTTGGGGCTTTTTAGTCCTTATACTTGGTTTCTAATTTCTTAAGATTTTAAATTTTAAATTTTAAAATTATTGAGGGTAAGGCTGACCATGGGATGGACACTTCCAAATATGACTCAGATGAGACAAAACTTAGTATCAGGGGAGGCACCCCAGAGAAGCGATGCTATCTCTTGTTGCCAGCGGGAACGTCACTTATGGGAAGGGGGAGGGAACGTGTGTAGGGGACGTAGCCACTATTGAGCACGTGTGGAGGAAGGGGTCTGATTTGATGAACCAGACTGGGAACCAGGAGGAGACCAGCTGTCAGCGACGCGGTGGGAAATATCCAAACATCCACGCTTGAAAGTGATCCACCAAATGAGACCGGAATCTGTGGACAGCTTCAGAGAGGGTGGGGAACGATCCAGCGATGGCATCCAAGACAATCGTGTGGATAGTCCACATTGCGATTGCAACCACCAGAGCACGGAGGGAGGGTGGGAGGGGGAGGCCATTGATGAAGCAAACATATCTCTTGACAGACTGAAGGGATGTGTTTGATCCTGGCCTAGCAGACGTTGGACTTCGCGCCATATTACTTTAGAGGTGAGGCACTTCTCCAGGCGGTGAAACAGCGTTCCATACTGGCCACACACGACACAGGATGAGTGTAAAGCATTAGAGCGCTCAGCTGTACGATACACCCGCCTCAGGCAGCGCCACACATGGGAACGGACTTGAGGCTGCAACAGAGGATGGTGTGCATATTTCCAGATAGTCTTTTGGGTCTCAGTGGAATAAGGGATGTTCATCATGTCCAGGTAGTCCACCCTGGATAGGACTTGGGGTCGAATGGGGATCACGCCATCATGGATGGGTAGCCCCTGTACCTCTTGTGTGAACTGAGGAGAGGGGCGGCCTCTTCGGGTTATATGTCCACTATTACGAATTCTCCACTCTGCGCTTCGCATGAAGAGTAGGATTCGTTTGTAGTGGGTTTTGGTCCCGTGAGGACCTGTGGCTGATGTGTGTGATGCGAAGTATTTCATCAGGGAGTGGGGGTTTGATGGATTGTTGAGGCCCAAGGCTTGGGAGAAGTTGGAGCGGGCCGCGCGGGACCAGTGTTGGGATGGGAGTGTAGGAGCAGTGACGGCCGCAATCCAGGTGCCCAGGATCTTGGCGGCATGGGCTTTGAAGTCAAGTAGGCCCATGCCACCATGATGATGAGGGGCAAACATGACCTCTAGCCGTACTGGTGGAGGGCGACCTGACCAAAACCAACCTTGTAGCAAAGCATACAGGGATTTGAAGAAGCTTGGGGAGAAGGGGATGGCGTGGGCTCCGAACCAGACTTTGGATAGGAGCATAGAGTTGGCAAGAACAACCCTGCCAGTGATGGTAGTAGGGTGGGCTCTGAGAGAGGCGATTCGCTTCGTCACGTTGTCCAGTATATGGCACTCCATTACTGCTGACGCGTATCCACCTGCCTCCAACCACACGACCAGATGGCGTACCGGTCCTATGGTAGGTCGTGGCACAAAGGGGAGCACCAGTGGAGCGGTGTATTTTGAGTTAGTAAGGCGTAGACGTGGGCGAGCAGATGGGCCGGGTTGGGAACTACTTGCTGGGGCCCAGCAGTTCTGAAACCGACCAAGGAGGATGATTTCAGTTTTGGAGGTGTTCAGTGCCGCGTTGCTTACCCGGGAATATTCCTGGATGAGGGCTTCAAGCGCACATGCATCTCTGTTATTAGACACCTCCAACATGCAATCATCTGCAAATGCCATCATCTTGACTGGGGTTTGGCCTGGCACATGGACCCCAGTGAGTTGGGCATTCACATTTCGCAGTAGTGGGTCAAGGCTGAAGTTGTATAAGAGTGGGCTGAGGGGGTCCCCTTGTCGCAGGCCCCTTTGAGGATGGACTACTTCCGTTAGGAAACCTGGGCCGCGCAATGCCATTGTTGCAGATTCCGTGAGCAGCATCACCCAGTTAATGAAGCGGGGAGGTAGGCGGAATTGTTGGAGGCAGGCCCTAAGGTATTCCCAGTTTACTCTATCGTAGGCTTTTTGTTGGTCCAAGAATACAAGTGCCCCAGAGGCTGTGGACTGACACACATTAGCCACAGAGTGCACCTTATCCCAAATCGACCTTCTGGGGATGAAACTGAATTGTTCTGGGGAGATGGTGGCAGATACTACAGTCCCTAAACGGTTAGCCATGATTTTTGTTAAAATTTTGGTGTCTGTGTTTGTTAGAGAAATGGGGCGCCAGTTGGCTAAGTCTAGCCTATCCCCTTTCTTGAAGAGTGTGACCGTAAAGGCCTCATGTCCTCCTGGTAGGAGGCGCGTTTCCAACAGGCTTTGGTTGAGTGAGGCTAGCAGCAATGGGGATATATATTTAAAATATTTTTTGTAGAACTCGTATGGAATGCCATCTGGGCCTGGGCATTTTCAGTTTGGCGCACCACAAATGGTAGTCCATAATTCATTCGGAGTAATTAAATTCATTATTTCTGGGACCCCCTGAGCCCACTCTTATACAACTTCAGCCTTGACCCACTACTGCAAAATGTGAATGCCCACCTCACTGGGGTCCATGTGCCAGGCCAAACCCCAGTCAAGATGATGGCATTTGCAGATGATTGCATGGTGGGGGTGTCTAATAACAAAGATGCACGCGCGCTTGAAGCCCTCATCCAGGAATATTCCTGGGTAAGCAACGCGGCACTGAACGCCTCCAAAACCGAAATCATCCTCCTTGGTCGGTTTCAGAACTGCTGGGCCCCAGCAAGTAGTTCCCAACCCAGCCCATCTGCTTGCCCAAGTCCACGCCTTACTAACTCAAAACACACCGCTCCACTGGTGCTCTCCTTTGTGCCACGACCTACCATAGGACCGGTATGCCATCTGGGCGTGTGGTTGGAGGCAGGAGGATACGCGTCAGCAGTAATGGAGTGCCATATACTGGACAACGTGACGAAGCGAATCGCCTCTCTCAGAGCCCACCCTACTACCATCACTGGCAGGGTTGTTCTTGCCAACTCTATGCTCCTATCCAAAGTCTGGTTCGGAGCCCACGCCATCCCCTTCTCCCCAAGCTTCTTCAAATCCCTGTATGCTTTGCTACAAGGTTGGCTTTGGTCAGGCTGCCCTCCACCAGTACGGCTAGAGGTTATGTTTGGCCCTCATCATCATGGTGGCATGGGCCTACTTGACTTCAAAGCCCATGCCGCCAAGATCCTGGGCACCTGGATTGCGGCCGTCACTGCTCCTACACTCCCATCCCAACACTGGTCCCGCGCGGCCCGCTCCAACTTCTCCCAAGCCTTGGGCCTCAACAATCCATCAAACCCCCACTCCCTGATGAAATACCTCGCATCACACACATCAGCCACAGGTCCTCACGGGACCAAAACCCACTACAAACGAATCCTACTCTCCATGTGAAGCACAGAGTGGAGAATTCGTATTAGTGGACATACAACCCGAAGAGGCCGCCCCTCTCCTCAGTTCACACAAGAGGTACAGGGGCTACCCATCCATGATGGCGTGATCCCCATTCGACCCCAAGTCCTATCCAGGGTGGACTACCTGGACATGATGGACATCCCTTATTCCACTGAGACCCAAAAGACTATCTGGAAATACGCACACCATCCTCTGTTGCAGCCTCAAGTCCGCTCCCATGTGTGGCGCTGCCTGAGGCGGGTGTATCGTACAGCTGAGCGCTCTAATGCTTTACACTCATCCTGTGTCGTGTGTGGCCAGTATGGAACGCTGTTTCATCGCCTGGAGAAGTGCCCCACCTCTAAAGTAATATGGCGCGAAGTCCAACGTCTGCTAGGCCAGGATCAAACACATCCCTTCAGTCTGTCAAGAGATATGTTTGCTTCATCAATGGCCTCCCCCCTCCCACCCTCCCTTTGTGCTCTGGTGGTTGCAATCGCCATGTGGACTATCCACACGATTGTCTTGGATGCCATCGCCGGATTCATCCCCACCCTCCCTGAAGCTGTCCACAGATTCTGGTCTCATTTGGTGGATCACTTTCAAGCGTGGATGTTTGGATATCTCCCACCACGTCGCTGACAGCTGGTCTCCTCCTGGTTCCCAGTCTGGTTCATCAAATCAGACCCCTTCCCTCCACACGTGCTCAATAGTGGCTACGCCCCCTACACACGTTCCCTCCCCCTTCCCATAAGTGGCGTTCCTGCTGGCAACAAGAGATAGCATCGCTTCTCTGGGGTGCCTCCCCTGGTACTAAGTTTTGTCTCGTCTGAGTCATATTCGTAAGTGTCCATCCCATGGTCAGCCTTCCCCGCAATAAATTTAAATTTAGATTTAAATTCATTATTTCTGGGTATCGGAAAATGGTGCAGATATGAGCTCTGTCAAGAAATTCCACCATTTCGGCCAGCTGAATTGGTTCAGCTCAGTATAACTCAGAGTAATATCTTTGCATTTCAATTGCCACTTCGGCCAGTATGTCCACAATAGAATTATCTGATCTTCGCACCTGTGTGCAGGCCACGCTCTGGCGTGGTGCAAAAGTCATTTTGGAGAAGTATGCGGTGCACTTGTCGCCTTTAGTGATGCATGTGGCCCTGTATTGGACACAAACCCGATGTTTGTGTTGCCTTTCAAGTGTATTGAGGTGGGCGGCTGCCTCCGCCCACTTCTCGCCCCATACAGGGCTATATCCTGAGGCTGGAATGTTGGACTCCAAGTGGGCCAACTCTGCCAGAGCGCGCAAAATGACTGCCAATGTGGCTCATGAATGTCTGGAGGAGAGTTGGCGAGAGTGGCGGATGGTGTCATCTTTGAAAGTTGCCCCTATGGAAATGGGGTCCGCACAAAATGGTGCAACAAACTTTTTTGCCAAAGTTGCCGCTTCCACCCATTTGGAAAATCCTGGTGATGCGAGCTCTGGGGGGCGGATTTTGTACCAATGTGGGGCCTTTGCAACTGTGACGGTTAAGTGGTATGTTATCGAGACCAGTCAGTGGTCAGAGAATTCCATTTTTGTTGTTTTGAAGTGGGAGATGTGGGGTTGGAATTTCGCCGGCACTAGAATAAGGTCGATGTGGGTCATGGACCTTAATTGGCCGTTGTGGATGTGGGGACGCGTCATGTTTTTGAGCAGTGGGGCATGTCATGGCAGCACATCCATTAACCCAAGGGTGGCTTTTAGAACGCGTAGTTCTACGTGACCCTGTGGGGCATGGGGTGAGGGTGGCCACCGGTCCATTGGTGAGGTTAGCCAACAGTTCATGTCGCCAATTAGGAAAGAATTGGTGGGTAACGGGAGGGATTTGACCAACGAGAAAAATTCCTGACGCTCTTGTGCACCGTTTGGGGCGTAAATATTGACAATTGTGTGTGTAACATCAGCCCATGAGAAGGTGACAATGAGCACTCGGTCATTTAGGAATGTTTCTGAAGATGTAAATTTGAAAAAATTGTTTTTCCAAATTAGCACCCCACAGTGCTTTGACCAAAAGGATAAAGATGATAGGAGCATTGTTTTCCAAGCTTCCTCGGAACCTCGTGGACAGTGGGTTTCCTGGATGGCCAGGATATCCATGGGTAAATTGTTTTGTAAAAAAACTCAGTTTCCTAGCCCGGGATGGGGAGGCCTTGAGTCCGGTAATATTCAGCATCCCTAGAGTGAAGGTTTCCCCCATCGCACCTTAGGTGTGAGGGGGTGGGCCCCCAGGCCCACCAGCCTCTTCCAGGTCCCCACGGGCTTTCACAGCAGCGCAGGTATTAGCAGCAACGCTATTGGGGTTTTTGTTAATTTTTGTGGAAAGAGTTGCGTTGGCTTTGGCCTTTGCTTTTGTTTTCCTGACGTCGGACAAATTTTTTGTGGTGCGGATAAGTTCAGTGCACCGTCGAGTGGGGCAAAAAAATTTTTCAGTTGGGATAGGTCCCAAGTCAGTTTTGACCAGGGCTTGGGTGTAGCAATTGGGTGAGATCAAATCTCCCATCGGATCCTTGGATTGAGTGGCCCATTCAGCATAGGCCTCCCAATATGATTGGGTGATGGATTCCTGAGTTGCTTCCGCCGTGAAGGTCTCTATGTCCTCCTGGCGTTGTGAGTGTGGGATGGTGGTGGTGGCCTTGGCCGCTTCATTGGCCGCGGTCCTTCAGGCCTGCTTGGCCTTCTTCCACTCCTGTGGGGAGATGGGCTTTACCAATAGGTAGCAGCCTTGTGCTCCCCACGGGAAAGCCTCCTTGGTGCTTGCAGTTGGTTCATAGTGCGCCTCTCCGCTGGCCATGGCTGCTGAGGGGTGCTCTTGGAATGTGACGCCCTCTTTGATGGGGCATGTGTGCGCCTTATGGCTGAACGCATCACAGTGGGTGCAAATGGGGGGCGCGCTGTCCACGGTTACCCGGAATGGGTGGGTGGTGTGCCCTGTGATGTCAATAAAGGTGGAGTGTGGGATCTGGGTTAGGTCCTTCGCAATCTCCTCAGTTGGAGTCAGAACTGCGATAGCTTTGCCAGTGCACAGGTGTGGCATCAGTATGAAATGTTGCATTTCAAAAGATTGTATTTCGCCATATATGGCGAGACCATCTTTCAGGTGTTGCTCCAAAAAAGTCACGTTTTACCGTAGTAGGCAAAAAGTCAAACGTGAGGAAAATTTGGTTTGATTTTGTCTATCTGGTGCATTTAGTTTCGACAACCCATTGCCCTTCGGGGAGGTTGACCACTATGCGCACCGCTGCAGCCTCGTCTGCTGCTATTTTGCTTTCAAAACCTAGGTCCAGCCAACCGCGTGACATGGAGTGAGGTGCAACGTACACTGCGGTTGGGAAAATTTTGTGTACATCTTCACAAAATTTTTCCCATAGGGCCATTTTTGGATGTCCAAATACACACAGACTCCAAATTCCACCGACGAAAGTGGCTGGGAATGTGGCGTGTTGATGTACTGATTGCATCATGCTTGCCATGTGAGTATCTCCGGGGAAATTGTGACCGCCAGTTTTTTTAGATTTTTTCTATTCCACCGGATTCTCTGGGGCGTTTTCAAATGTTAGAGGCCGCAGGCCTTCCACCTGCTCCTCTTGCCTTGCTTGCCCAACTGCTCCCAGACATGGGCACAGAATAATCCCTCTATGAGTTTATCAAACTAGATTTAGTCTTGAATTGAATGGGTTGCAAAAGTGTTTGCAACGAGAAACTATAGTCCCTAATTTCTTAAGATGTTTTACATAATACTCTTAAATTTATTCTAAATCTTTAGATAATTAACTTATATATCTGGTAGGAAACAGCAACAAAAGGGAGAGTTTATAACAACGTGTAAATATTTATCTAGCATCATTCCATTAATATAATCTTATTTATAATAAATTTAAAATATAAAAAAGCTTTATACTTAATTGGACCATCATTTCTATGCAATTTAAAAACTTTCTTTTCTCGTTGCAAACACTTTTGCAACCTATTAAATTCAAGACTAAATCTAGTTTGATAATCTCACAGAGGAGATTAGCCTGCGCCCATGTCAGGGAGCAGTTGGGCAAGAAAGGTAAGAGGAGCAGGCGGAAGGCCCGCGGCCTCCATTGTTTGAAAACGCCCCAGAGAATCCAGTGGAATAGACAAAAATCTCAAAAAACTGGTGGTCACAATTTCCCCGAAGATACTCGTGTGGCAAGCACGATGCAACCAGTACATCAACACGCCACACTCCCAGCCACTTTTGTCGGTGAAATTCAGAGTCTGTGTGTATCTGGACATCCAAAAAACGGCCTTATGGGAAAAATTTTGTGAAGATGTACACAAAATTTTCCTGACCGCGGTGTACATTGCACCTCACTCCATGTCGCGCTGTTGGCTGGACCTAGGTTTTGAAAGCAAAATAGCAGCAGATGAGGCGGCAGCAGTGCACATAGTGGTTGACCTCACCGAAGGGCAATGGGTCATCAAAACCAAATGCACCAGATGGACAAAATCAAACCAAATTTTCCTCACGTTTGACTTTTTGCCTACTACAGTAAAATGTGACATTTTGGAGCAACACCTGAAAGATGGTCTCGCTATATATGGCGAAATACAATCTTTTGAAATTCAATGCTTCACGCTGATGCCACACCTGTGCACTGGCAAAGCCATCGCAGTTCTGACCCCAACTGAGGAGATCGTGAAGGACCTAACCCAGATCCCGCACTCCACTTTTATTGATATTGCAGGGTATACCACCCACCCAAGCTGGGTAAACGTGGACAGCGCGCCCCCCATTTGCACCCACTGTGATGCATTTGGCCATAAGGCACACGCATGCCCCATCAAGGAGGGCGTCACATTCCAAGAGCACCCCTTGGAGGCCATTGCCAGTGGAGAGGCGCACTACGAACCAACCGCAAGCACCAAGGAGGCTTTCCCGTGGGGAGCACAAAGCTGCTACCTATTGGTAAAGCCCATCCCCCACAAGAGTGGAAGAAGGCCAAGCAGGCCCATAGGGCTGCGGCCAAGGAAGCGGCCATGGCCACCACCACCACCCCACACTCACAACGCCAGGAGGACATGGAGACCTTTGTGGTGTAAGCGACTCAGGAATCCATCATCCAATCAGATTGGGAAGCCCATGCTGAGCGGGCCACTCAATCCAAGGATCTGATGGGATATTCAATCTCACCCAATCATTGCACCCAAGCTCCGGTTGAAACTGACTTGGGACCCATCCCAACTGAAAAAATTTTTGACCCACTCAATGGTGCACCGAACTCATCCGCACCGCAAAAAATTTGTCCAACGTCAGGAAAATAAAAAGCGAAGGCCAAAGCCAATGCGACTCTTTCTGCAAAAATTAACAAAAACCCTGATAGCGTTGCTGCTAACACCCGCGCTGCTGTGAAAGCCCATGGGGACCTTGAAGAGGCTGGTGGGCCCAGGGGCCCACCCCCTCACACCTAAGGTGTGATGGGGGAAACCTTCACTCTAGGGACGTTGAATATCGCCAGACTCAAGGCCTCCCCATCCTAGGCTAGGAAACTGAGTTTTAACAACACTATTTACCCGTGGATATCCTGGCCATCCAGGAGTCCCACTGTCCATGAAGTTCTGAGGAAGCTTGGAAAACAATGCTCCTCCCATCCCTATCCTTTTGGTTGAAGCACTGTGGGGTGCTAATTTGGAAAAATAATTTTTCAAATTTACATCCTCAGAAACATTCCTAAATGGCCGAGTGCTCATTGTCACCTTCTTGTGGGCTGACGTTGTGCACGCAATTGTCAACATCTATGCCCCAAACGGTGCACATGAGCGTTGGGAATTTTTCTCATCGGTCAAATCCCTCCCGCTACCCCCTGATTCTTTCCTAGTTGGCGACATGAACTGTTGGCTAACCTCACCAATGGACCGGTGGCCTCCCTCACCCCACCCCACAGGGACACGTAGAACTACGCGTTCTAAAAGCCAACCTTGAGTTAATGGATGCGCTGCTGCGACATGCCCCACTGCTAAAAAACATGACGCATCCCCACATCCACATTGGCCAATTAAGGTCCATGACCTGCATTGACCTTATCCTAATGCCAGCAAAATTCCAACCCCACTCTCCCACTTCAAAACAATGAAAATGGAATTCTCTGACCACCGACTGGTCTCAATAACCTACCACTTACCCGTCACAGTTGCAAAGGCCCCACATTGGTGCAAAATCTGCCCCCCGAGCTCGCATCACCAGGATTTTCCACATGGGTGGAAGCGGCAACTTTGGCAAAAAGTTTGTTGCACCATTTTGTGCGGACCCCATTTCCATAGGGGCAACTTTCAAAGATGACACCATCCGCCACTCTCGCCAACTCTCCTCCAGACACTCATGAGCCACATTGGCGGTCATTTCGCGCGCTCTGGCAGAGTTGGCACACCTGGAGTCCAACATCCCAGCTACAGGATACAGCTCTGCATGGGGCTGGAAGTGGGCGGAGGCAGCCGCCCACCTCAACACACTCGAAAGGCAACACAAACATCAGGTTTGTGTTCAGAACAGGGCCACATGCATCACTAAAGGCGACAAGTGCACCACATACTTCTTTAATAAAATTTTCGCATCACGCCAGAGTGTGGCCTGCACACAGGTGCAAAGATCGGATAATTCCATTGTGGACACACTGGCCAAAGTGGCAATCAAAATGCAAAAATTTTACTTCGAGAGATATACCAAGCCAAACCAATTCAGCCAGCCAAAATGGCAAAATTTCTTGACTGAGCTCATATCCGCACCATTTTCTGATACCCAGAAATAATGAATTTAATTACTCCGAACAAGTTATGGACAGCCATTTGTGGTGTACCAAACCGAAAATGCCCAGGCCCAGATGACATTCCATATGAGTTCTACAGTATTATTTCAAATATATATCCCCATTGCTGCTAGCCTCACTTAACCAAAGCCTGTTGGAAATGTGCCTCCTACCAGGAGGACATGAGGCCTTCACTGTCACACTCTTCAAGAAAGGGGATAAGCTTTACTTAGCCAACTGGCGCCCCATTTCTTTAACAAACACAGACACCAAAATCTAACAAAATCATGGCTAACCGTTTAGGGACTGTAGCATCTGCCACCATCTCCCCAGAACAATTCGGTTTCATCCCCAGAAGGTCGATTTGGGATAAGGTGCACTCAGTGGCTAATGTGTGTCAGTCCACAGCCTCTGGGGCACTGGTATTTTTGGACCAACAAAAGGCCTATGATAGAGTAAACTGGGAATACCTAAGGGCATGCCTCCTTTCAATTCCGCCTACCCCCCGCTTCATAAGCTGGGTAATGCTGCTTACGGAATCTGCGACAATGGCAGTGCATGGCTCAGGCTTCCTAACGGAAGTAGTCCGCCCTCAAAGGGGCTTGCGACAAAGGGACCCCCTCAGCCCACTCTTATACAACTTTAGCCTTGACCCACTACTGCAAAATGTGAATGCCCAACTCACTGGGGTCCATGTGCCAGGCCAAACCCCAGTCAAGATGATGGCATTTGCAGATAAGTGCGTGGTGGGGGTGTCTAATAACAAAGATGCATGCGCGCTTGAAGCCCTCATCCAGGAATATTCCCGGGTAAGCAACGCGGCACTGAACGCCTCCAAAACCAAAATCATCCTCCTTGTTCAGTTTCAGAACTGCTGGGCCCCAGCAACTAGTACCCAACCCAGCCCATCTGCTCGCCCATGTCCACGCCTTACTAACTCAACACACACCGCTCCACTGGTGCTCCCCTTTGTGCCACGTCCTACCATAGGACCGGTGCGCCATCTGGGCGTGTGGATAGAGGCAGGCGGATATGCGTCAGCAGTAATGGAGTGCCGCATACTAGACAACGTGACAAAGCGAATCGCCTCTCTCAGAGCCCACCCTACTACCCTTACTGGCAGGGTTGTTCTTGCCAACTCTATGCTCCTCTCCAAAGTCTGGTTCGGAGCCCACGCCATCCCCTTCTCCCCAAGCTTCTTCAAATCCATGTATGCCTTGCTGCAAGGATGGCTTTGGTCAGGCCGCCCTCCACCAGTACGGCTAAAGGTCATGTTTGGCCCTCACCATCATGGTGGCATGGGCCTGCTTGACTTCAAAGCCCATGCCGCCAAGATCCTGGGCACCTGGATCGCGGCCATCACTGCTTCTACACTCCCATCCCAACACTGGTCCCGCGCGGCCTGCTCCAATTTCTCCCGAGCCTTGGGCCTCAACAATCCATCAAACCCCTACTCCCTGATGAAATACCTCGCATCACACACATCAGCCACAGGTCCTCACGGGACTAAAACCCACTACAAACGAATCCTACTCTCCATGCAAAGCGCAGAGTGGAGAATTCGTATTAGTGGACATACAACCTAAAGAGGCCGCCCCTCTCCTCAGTTCACACAAGAGGTACAGGGGCTACCCATCCATGATGGCGTGATCCCCATTCGACCCCATGTCCTATCCAGGGTGGACTACCCGGACATGATGGACATCCCTTATTCCACTGAGACCCTAAAGTCTATCTGGAAATACGCACACCATCTTCTGTTGCAGCCTCAAGTCTGCTCCCATGTGTGGCACTGCCTGAGGCGGGTGTATCATACAGCTGAGCGCTCTAACACTTTACACTCATCCTGTCTCGTGTGTGGCCAGTACGGAACGCTGTTCCACCGCCTGGAGAAGTGCCCCACCTCTAAAGTGATATGGCGTGAAGTTCAACGTCTGCTGGGCCAGGATAAAACGCATCCCTTCAGTCTGTCAAGAGATATGTTTGCTTCATCAATGTCCCCTCCTTCCACCCTCCCTCCGTGCTCTGGTGGTTGCAATCGCCATGTGATCTATCCACACGATTGTCTTGGATGCCATCGCTGGCTCCATCCTCACCCTCCCAGAAGCTGTCCACAGATTCCGGTCTCATTTGGTGGACCACTTTCAAGCGTGGATGTTTGGATACCTCCCACCGCGTTGCTGACAGCTGGTCTCCTCCTGGTTTTTCAGTCTGGTTCATCAAATCAGACCCCTTCCTCCACACGTGCTCAATAGTGGCTACGGCCCCTTCACACGTTCCCTCCCCCTCCCCATAAGTGGCGTTCCCGCTGGCAACAAGAGATAGCATCGCTTCTCTGGGGTGCCTCCCCTGGTACTAAGTTTGTCTTTCCTGAGACATATTTGGAAGTGTCCATCCCATGGTCAGCCTTCCCCGCAATAAAATTTAAAATCATATATATGCAATTTTTTGATGTATATAAGAAAATAAGATGTAGTACTGATATCTGAATAAATATGTCTTAGTTTTAGAACTAAGATATTGAAGAAATGTCATATTGAAAATTCATCAAAGCTAGTTTTTATGATACTTGGAGTTTATCCGCCCCTTTACCAAAAATAATATAAAAAAGAGATCATTATAATTAAAATAATTAATCCAATACTATACAATTAAAAAATAAACCCTTTGTATTAGTTTTTAGCATACAATGAGCATTAACGTTGTAAGTTTGAGAAGATAATGGAAAACAAGACACAAGATCAATAAATCTTCTATACTTCTATATGTTTTAAGTGGAAAGATAGTATAAACTTAACTGATGTGACATAAATTTAATTATACGCTAAATATACCTTGATAATACTATGGAATAATTGAGCAAACAATTTAGAAAGCATTAATTTGCTATACAAGCTAGAAATTACAGTATATGGTAGAAAGAATAATCATAAATAAAAGGTGTAGTTAAAAAGTCTAAAATATTTCCAAAACTAATAATTGCTCATACACAGAATCTTGTTTTAGTGATTAGACATCTTAATTTTTCTGATTCACCATTGCCTAATGAAAAAACCACTTTCCCATGATTATCTTGACAAGAAAGCAAATTTTTAACAATCAATAAGTCTGATAAAAGCAATTCTAAAGTTTAAGCCTCTCATAAAAAACTTTTCTTTCTCATTGCATTCACTTTTGCAACCTATTCAATTCAATACTGAATCTAGTTTGATAATTTCACAGAGGAGATTAGTCTGCGCCCATGTCAGGGAGCAGTTGGGCAAGTAAGGTAAGAGGAGCAGGTGGAAGGCCCACAGCCTTCAACGTTCAAAAACGCCCCGGAGAAACTGGTGGAATAAACAAAAATTTTAAAAAACTAGCGGTCACTATTTCCCTAGAGATACTCACATGGCAAGCACGTTGCAACCAGTACATCAACATGCCACACTCCCAGCCACTTTTGTTGGTGGAATTCAGAGTCCGCGTGTTTCTGGACATCCAACAAATGGCCTTATGAGAAAAATTTTGTGAAGATGTGCACACAATTTTCCTGACCGCGGTGTACGTTGCACCTCACTCCATGTCATGTGGTTGGCTGGACCTAAATTCAAAAGCAAAGAGGCAGCAGATGAGGCTGCGGCGGTGTGTGTAGTGGTCAACCTCCCCAAAGGGCAATGGGTCATCGAAACCAAATGCACCAGATGGACAAAATCAAACTAAAGTTTCCTCACATTTGACTTTTTTGCCTACTATGGTAAAACATGACATTTTGGAACAACACCTGAAAGATGGTCTCACCATATACGGCGAAATTCAATCTTTTGAAATGCAACGCTTCATGCTGATGCCACACCTGTGCACTGGCAAATCCATTGCAGTCCTGACCCCAACCGAGGAGATTGTGAAGGACCTAACCCAGATCCCACACTCCACTTTTATTGATATCGCAGGGCATACCACCCACCCATTCCAGGTGACCGTGGACAGCGCGCCCCCCATTTGCACCCACTGTGATGCGTTCAGCCATAAGGCGCACGCATGCCCCACCAAGGAGGGCGTCACATCAAGAGCACCCCTCAGTGGCCATGGCCAGCGGAGAGGCGCACTACAAACTAACTGCAACCACCAAAGAGGCTTTCCCGTGGGGAGCACAAGGCTGCTACCTACTGGTAAAGCCTATCTCCCCGCAAGAGTGGAAGAAGGCCAAGCAGGCCCACAGGGCCGCGGCCAAGGAATTGGCTAAAGCCACCACCGCTATCCCACACTCACAACGCCAGGAGGACATGAAAACCTTTGTGGTGGAAGCGACTCAGGAATCCATCATCCAAACAGATTGGGAAGCCCATGCTGAGTGAGCCACTCAATCTGAGGATCTGATGGGGGATTCGATCTCACCCAATCATTGCACCCAAGCTCAAGTCAAAACCATCTTGGGACCCATCCCAACTGAAAAATTTTTTTTGACCTGCTCAACGGTGTACCAAACTCATCTGCACTGCAAAAAATTCGTCCGACGTCAGGAAAACAAAAAGTGAAGGCTAAAGCCAATGCAACTCTTTCTGCAAAAATTAACAAAAGCCCCGATAGTATTGCTGCTAACACCCGCGCTGCTGTGAAGGCCCATGGGGATCTAGAGAAGGCTGGTGGGCCTGGGTGCCCATTCCCTCACACCTAAGGTGCAATGGGAGAAACCTTCACTTTAGGGATGCTGAATATCGCCAGACTCAAGGCCTCCCCGTCCCAGGCTAGGAAACTGAGTTTTTTACAACACAATTTACCCGTGGATATCCTGGACATCCAGGAGTCCCACTATCCATGAGGTTCCAAGGAAGCTTGGAAAACAATGCACCTCCCATCCCTATCCTTTTGGTCAATGCACTGTGGGGTGCTAACTTGGAAAAATAATTTTTTCAAATTTTTATTTTCAGAAACATTCCTATATGGCCAAGTTCTTATTGTCACTTTCTTGTGGGCTGACATAGCGCGCACAATTGTCAACATCTATGCCCCAAATGGTGCACGCGAGCGTCAGGAATTTTTCTTGTCAGTCAAATCCCTCCTGCTACCCCCAGACTCTTTCCTAGTCAGTGACATGAACTGTCGGCTAAACACACCAACGGACTGGTGGCCTTTCTCACCCCATGCCCCCCAGGGTCATGTAGAACTGCGCGTTCTAAAGGCCACACTCAGGTTAATGGATGCGCTGCTGCGACATGCCCCACTGCTAAAAACATGACTTGTCCCCACGTCCACAACGGCCAACTAAGGTCCATGACCCGCATTAACCTTATCCTAACACCGGCGAAATTCCAACCCCACATCTCCCACTTCAAAACAACAAAAATGGAATTCTCCAACCATCAACTGGTCTCACTAACCTACCACCTACCTGTCACAGCTGCTAAGGCCCCACATTGGTGCAAAATCCGCCCCTCCAAGCTCGCGTCACCAGGATTTTCCACATTGGTGGAAGCGGCAACTTTGGCAAAAAAGTTTGTTGCACCATTTTGTGCGGACCCCATTTCCATAGGGGCAACCTTTAAAGATGACACCATCCGCCACTCTCGCCATCTCTCCTCCAGACACTCATGAGCCACATTGGCGGTCATTTCGCGCGCTCTGGCAGAATTGACACACCTGGAGTCTAACATCCCAGCTACAGGATACAGCTCTGCATGGGGCTGGAAGTGGGCGGAGGCAGCCGCCCACCTCAACACACTTGAAAGGCAACACAAACATCAGGTTTGTGTTCAGTACAGGGTCACACGCTTCACAAAAGGTGACAAGTGCACCGCATGTTTTTTTAAAAAAAATTTCGCACCATGCCAGAGCGTGGCCTGCACACAGGTGCAAAGATTGGATGATTCCATTGCAGATATGCCAGCCGAAGTGGCAATCAAAACACAAAAGTATTACTCCAAGTTGTACCTATCTGATCCAATTCAGCCAGCTGATGTGGCAGAATTTCTTGACTGAGCCCACATCTGCACCATTTTCCAATACCCAGAAATAGTGAATTTGATTACTCCGACTGAATTATGGACAGCCATTCGCAGTGCACCAAACCAAAAATGCCCAGGCACAGATGGCATTCCATATGAGTTCTACAAAAAGTATTTCAAATATATATCCTCATTGCTGCTCGCCTCACTTAACCAGAGCCTGTTGGAAATGCGCCTCCTACCAGGAGGACATGAGGCCTTTACTGTCACACTCTTTAAGAAAGGGGATAGTCTTGACTTAGCCAACTGGCACCCCATTTTTCTAACAAACACAGACACCAAGATTTTAACAAAAATCATGGCTAACCGTTTAGGAACTGTAGCATCTACCACCATTTCCCCAGAACAATTCGGTTTTATACCCAGAAGGTCGATTTGGGATAACGTGCACTCTGTGGCTAATGTATGCCAATCCACAGCCTCTGGGGCACTTGTATTCTTGGACCAACAATAGGCCTATAATAGAGTAAACTGGGAATACCTCAGGGCCTGCCTCCATCAATTCTGCCTACCCCTCACTTCATCACTTGGTAATGCTGCTCACAGAATCTGCAACAATGGCAGTACGTGGCCCTGAATTCCTAACAGAAGTAGTCCGCCCTCAAAGGGGCTTGCGACAAGGGGACCCCCTCAGCCCAATCTTATAAAACTTCAGCCTTGACCTACTACTGCAAAATGTGAATGCCCAACTCACTGGGGTCCATGTGCCAGGCCAAGCCCCAGTCAAGATAATGGCGTTTGCAGATGATTGTGTGGTTGAAGTGTCTAATAATCAAGATGCACGCGCGCTTGAAGCTCTCATCCAGGAGTATTCCAGGGTAAGCAACGTGGCACTGAACGCTTCCAAAACTAAAATCATCCTCCTTGGTTGGTTTCAGAACTGCTGGACCCCAGCAATTAGTTCACAACCTGGCCCATCTGCTCGCCCACGTCCTCGCCCTACTAACTCAACTCACACCGCCCCACTGGTGCTCCCCTTTGCGCCACGTCCTACCATAGGACCGGTGCGCCATCTGGGCGTGTGGATGGAGGCAGGCGGGTACGCATCTGCAGTAATGGAGAGTTGTATTCTGGACAACGTGACGAAGCGAATCGCCTCTCTCAGAGCCCACCCTACTTCCTTTTACTGGCAGGGTTGTTTTAGCCAAATCTATGCTCCTCCTCAAAGCCTGGTTCGGAGCCCACGCCATCCCCTTCTCCCCAAGCTTCTTCAAATCCATGTATGCTTTGCTGCAAGGATGGCTTTGGTCAGGCCGCCCTCTACCATTACGGCTAAAGGTCATGTTTGGCCCTCATCATCATGGTGGCATGGGCCTGCTTGACTTCAAAGCCCATGCCGCCAAGATCCTGGGCACCTGGAATGCGGCCGTCACTGCCCCTACACTCCCCTCCCAACACTGGTCCTGCGCGGCCCGCTCCAACTTCTCTTGAGCCTTGGGCCTCAATAATCCATCAAACCCCCACTCCCTGATGAAATACTTCGCATCACACACATCGGCCACTGGTCCTCACGGGACTAAAACCCACTGCAAACGAACTACTCTCCATGCGGAGCGCTGAGTGGAGAATTCATATTAGCGGACATACAACCCAAAGAGGCCGCCCCTCTCCTCAGTTCACACAAGAGGTACAGGGGCTACCCATCCATGATGGCGTGATCCCCATTTGACCCCATGTCCTATCCAGGGTGGACTACCCGGACATAATTGACATCCCTTATTCCACTGAGACCCTAAAGTCTATCTGGAAATACGTACACCATCCTCTGTTGCAGCCTCAAGTCCACTCCCATGTGTGGCACTGCCTGAGGCGGGTGTATCGTACAGCTGGGCGCTCTAACGCTTTACACTCATCCTGTGTCATGTGTGGCCAGTACGGAACGCTGTTCCACCGCCTGGAGAAGTGCCCTACCTCTAAAGTGATATGGCGCGAAGTCCAACATCTGCTAGGCCAGGATCAAACGCATCCCTTCAGTCTGTCAAGAGATATGTTTGCTCTATCAATGTCCCCCTCTCTTCCACCCTCCCTCCATGCTCTGGTGATTGCAATCGCCATGTGGACTATCCACACGATTGTCTTAGATGCCATCTCAGGCTCCACCCCCACCCTCCCAGAAGCTGTCCACAGATTCCGGTCTCATTTGGTGGACCACTTTCAAGCGTGGATGTTTGGATACCTCCCACCGTGTCGCTGACAGCTGGTCTCCTCCTGGTTCCCAGTCTGGTTCATCAAATCAGACCCCTTCCTCCACACGTGTCTTGGTGTTGCTACGGCCCCTCCACACGTTCCCTCCCCCTCCCCATAAGAGGCGTTCCCGCTGGCAACAAGAGATAGCATCGCTTCTCTGGGGTGCCTTCCCTGGTACTAAGTTTTGTCTCTTTTGAGTCATATTCGGAAGTGTCCGTCCCATGGACAGCCTTCCTTACAATAAATTTAAATTTAAATTTAAAATTTAAAGTTTAAGCCTCTTAAGGTATACTGACCAGGGGACAGACATTACCAAAGCTCAGAGAAAACAAAAGTCCACACAAAACAAATGCAATGAAACACAAAAATGAGTAGATGAAAACATAAAACAAGAAAGCAACCACAAGGTGGGACAGCGGTGAGCCTCTTATACCTTCATGGTGGAAGAGAAGCGGACCAGGGAGCTCATCCTTAGCTACATCTTTACCCCAGAGCTTGGCACAGATTAAGGCAGAGAGCAAAAGATTAGGGGCGTCAGTGGTTGTTAGGTTTTAGTCTTTAAAGCTGCCCACTGGGTCAATTTGCACCTAAACTCCAATAATTTGATTCAAGGGATTAAGATGCACCATTTATAATAAAAGTAATAAAATACTAATAAAACTAGAAAGTTGGATTTTTATTTTTATTAGATGCAGCTAGAGGAAAGAAAATTCCCTCTTAATAAGTTGATAATAGTATTTTATATGTCAAGGCTCAAAGTTCAGATTGTTTAGTAAAGTCTAAATTAGTTAATATGAGCTGTCAACCTATCAGATCTCTTATATCGCCTCATTTAGATGGAATGGCCAATGGAAAGTCGGTTTTAAGTAGGATATGTCCACGAGGCAAAGATTTAATAATATTTAACCCAATCATTGGGTACAAAAATTTTTTCACCTCATGGGACCTCTTCCAACCCTATAAAATGGGCCTGTCTCTGCGGTGTAAGTTATATAAAATTAGTAGTGGCCTGGGGAGGAGCCTCCCATGGGCTCCCCAGATTCAGCCAATGATGCGGGGAAATCTAACTGCCCAAACTCGTGGTATTTGGCTGAGTAATATTGATAAATTTATTGCCCTGATTCCAAGGTTCCACTGAGAGTTGGCCAGGGTTTTTTGGCCGATTCGTCCATATTCTCATCCTTACTTTGAACCAATACATTCTTTCTATATAATCAGACTTATGATTGTCCGACATAGCCCCCTTAAGAGTATTAGGGGAAGAGTAAAGGCACAAGAATTAGCCAGGTACACAGTTCACAGTAATTCTGGTAGCCAAGGATTTGATCAAGTACTCATCCCCTTGCTTATAAGTAGTTTCAAATGGGCCTTCCCAGATAGAACCGAGCTTCTCACTCTTTGAAGTGATTTGGTTGTGGTAATACAACATTAAATCTGACACTTGAAAGATAAGGAGGGGCTTCCTATGCTCATTTTCTGCTATCCCTTCTTTAGTTAACGTTTTAGCTAGGTTAGTCATGGCATCAAACTTCAGCTGGATGATGCGTTGTGACAATCTTTTCAGGGCTATTTCAGGATCATCTGTACTACCAGAGAAGATGTAATTTGCTACCAGGGCTGGTACTCCTGGTTCACGACCATACAATATGTGGGAGGGAAACATTTTTAGGGTAGATGGTAGCAGATATGGTAGGCCATGAGGGCACTAGGTAAGAATTGATCCTAGTGTAGGGGATCTGAGATGTCCATTTTTGATAATATGGAAATCAGTGTTCCATTTTGTCTTTCCACAGTACCATTTGTGGAATTGTTGTAGGGGGCTAAGAAAAGTTGCTGCGCCTCCTGGAAGTAGCCAAAAGCTTTACCACACACGAAGTGAAATTCTTCCCATTGTCACATAGTATGACCTGGGGACAGCCATGCCAGGTGAAAATATGATGATGGAGAAAGGTTGCAGTAGTTTTGCGGTCTGAGCAGGAAAAGCAACCGCTTCAACCCATTTGGTTAAGTGATCAATGCCTACTAGGATATAGCAATTCACGCTGGTAGTCTGAGGTAGCGGACCTACCACGTCCAAGCTTATAGTATTTAACGGCTGTTGAGGCGTGATGAGATGGTATTGATACTTGGTTTTTGTAGTTGGATATCTTATTGTAGGTCAGACGTGGATCCAACACTTCAACGATAGGCTCCATAATTTCCTCCCAATAGTACCAATCCACCACCTAATCATACGTTTTACACACTCCACTGTGCCCCGGCATATAATGGACCTCCATGATCACAGGATCTTGATATGAAGGTTGTAGATAAGGCAACCAATTCACTCCTATTTTTCTTATACAACTTCCCACTTTCTACCTTGGTGTTGTGGGAGTGTCAGGCTAACATTTTCTGGATGGGTTCATCCTCATATTCCCAGGCGTCAGGGGTCATAAGGAGGTCATGTAATCCCTCTGCTTCACTATTATCCAGGTGAAGGATAGGATGCCAAGTCAAACCATCAACATTCATATGGCGGTTTCCAGTTTAGTGCTCAATCTTCATATCGTAGCGTTGGAGCTTTACGTCCCAACGAGCTAACCACCCAGTGGGATCTTACATAATATTGTAACCAATTCAGGGAGGCGTGGTCAGTGATGACAGTAAAGGAAAGTTTCATATAAAAAATGGCGGTAATATTTTACAGCTATCAGGACTGCAGGGCACTCTTTTTTTGGTAACACTGTAATTGCGTTCAGCCTTGGATAACGTCTTGATGAAATAGGAGACAAGATGATCCACACCATCTTTATCCAATTAACCCAGGATGGCTTCAACAGCGCAGTCAGAAGTATCAGTAAACAGAAGGAAAGGTTTACCATAATTAGGGTGGCCCAGGATAGGGTTCTTTTGTAACAACTACTTTAGCATCACGAAGGAGGCCTTTTGTTCATCTCCTCTATGAAAAGGAACGTTCTTATCAGATAGCCATACAAGAGGCTCACTCAGCTGAACAAACTTGGGGATAAATTGGTGGTATAACCCCATCATACCCAGCATACCTGGATATCTCGCAGGGTTTTGGGAACAGGCATTTTGGTTATAGCCTTAACCTTATATTGGAGGGGTTGAATCCCGTCCTGTGAGATGGCGCGTCCAATGAAATCTAACTTTTTCTGGAAAAATGTGAACTTGGAGGGCTTTAATTTTAGGTTGGACGACGTAAGCGTTAAAAGTCTTCTTTTAGGTGATCAAGATAATCATCAAAGTCTTAGAAAACTCATTAAAATCAAGTTAGACGATGTCACAACTTAACTTGAGGTCATGCAAGATGTTGTCCATGGCTCTCTGAAAAGTTGCAGGAGAGTTGCACAACCCTTGAGGTAATAGGGTGGGCTGGAATAGGCCTTCGCTGCAAATTAGAGCGCATTTCTCCTGATAACTGGGATGAGAGGTCCATTTACTAATAGCTGCTGGCTAAGTCTCAGGCTGAGAAGAACTTTGATCTAGAAAGCTGTGCTAGGGCGTCATCAATGCAAGGTGTAGGATAGCTATCTTTTTTTGTAAGGTTGTTTAACGTGGTATTCCATCACAACCTGATGTCCACCATTTTCTTTTTTATAAGGAGGAGAGGTGATGATTATGGGATTTGCGAGGGTACCAGTAGTCTAGCATCTAGTAGCTGTTTGAGCTCCATCATCATCTATTGCTCCTCAACTTTTGATTTACAATAAAGTTTGGAGCAGATGGAACTAGCATCTCCAACGTCGATGGTATGACTCCAACCCTTCATATGACCATAGTTGGTCTCAGCTTTAGAGAATATGTCGCTGTAAGACTCCAATAAACTATTAACTTTACTAAGATCTATAGGGGTTATCCATCAGAGATGTGAAAGTCGGGCAAGGTACAATATGATTTGTCAGCAGGTAGGCCCATATTTGACATAGTCCAATGCAGTAGATCTGGTTAATCTCCTTAACTGGGATCAGTAGATTTTCCCAATCTCCTGGTGTTTTATATGACCATGTCTTTACTGGTAAGATTCCCCAGTAGAATATTGATAGGACGTTGATAGGCGGGGTCTTAGATGCCTGGTAATGCTTGATGTTTTAAGGGACTGAATCCATCGGTGCTAGTTATGTGCAGCAGGCAATTGTGGGTGAATTGCAGGGTAGTCTTGGTGTCAATAACCCTTTGTCCACCCGTTTTAATCAACGCCTCCTCTGCTGCATAAAACGGAATTCCCTTGAGGGCGTCCAGTGATTCAGGCAGCATCTTGGTATTCCACCCCGCCATCATTTAGTGTAAGGATAAGGTGGAGAAAGGATACTCAACCAAGCAAGCATACTCATTTTTATTAATCTTATTGTTGTCCAGAATCAGGGGAACCTCATAGTTAAGCAGGGAGAGATAGCCCGCTTCAGAATGATAAATCCGTCATATTCAAGTATAAACTGGGTACCAATGAGCATGTCATAGGTATTGTCGGCTAAGGCCACCATGGGGGCTGAGAGGAGGAGTTTCCCAAATTGAATGGGTAAAGATGAGTAGGCCCCAATAGCACGAGTGTTGGTTGGACCAGCTGTGCCAAACTCCTAAGTATAGTTGGGGTCAGGGGCCAGCTTATTTTTTCCAAGCTTTGATGATACAACGTTCACAGGGGATCCAGTGTCAAGGATAGCAAAAACTTGTACTCCGTTGACAACGACCTCCACTTTTGTTTAAGTCCCGCCAAAGTTGGGGTAAAAGCAAGGACCTCCTTCAGCTGGAGGGTAGAAGCAAGGCGTTTAGCAGTTTTGGGGAATTTACCCCAGATAGACTGCAGTATATACGAATTCTGAGTAGATCGTATTATTGTGGCAATATGCTGTTCAGAGTCACTGGCGGTATCAATAACCTCCAGACCTCTCAGAACCTGATAAAGGTATGTTTGCGGAGTATCCTAGCCATATCCACTCTTTATGGGTTCAATCGGTTAGGTACCTTTACTTCACCTGGGGCTCCTAGAACATAGTAACTGAATTCATCACAAACCCCTTAAAGTTTTTCATCAGAGGGATTCTCAAGGCACGTCAATGACTCCATTGGTTGAAAGGTAAGGTCAGAGCTTCCCTTGTTGCAGGGAGGTCCTGGGGGCGCCCAGTTATTTGGGTAACTTTATGAGGAGACGCTGTGATAGTTATGACTATAAATTTAGCCTTTGATGCAGGGGGTTTGGGCTGCCCCAAGGGTTACAGGCTTTGAGCTAGAGATGTAGGAGGAGATGCTGAAGGGGATAGCATCGTGGAAGTGGAGGCTTCAACATACCCAGCTTTGGGTCGATCAGCATCTGTGTGCTTTTAGGAAACAGGCGGTTTAGCGTTTGTGATCTGGTCCTTTAATCCATCAGGAGTGGGGGCAAATGGCAACTGAGAGAGGGGTTAAGGCTCAGGAGCCGGCTTTGAAACCACTTATAGAGGCTCATTGACTGAAAAAAGATGATCTTGATGGCAAGGTAAAGGGACGGTGGCCTTTACCAACTGGTTTTTTGAGTGGAAGGTGAAGGGGAGCACTGACCCATTACGGCCAATATCAGCTGGCTATCTTTAGGATATGAGTAAGCTTTTTTGGATGGCAACTCCTCAGGAGCAGGTTTCCAAGTGGAGATAACCATAGGCGAGGTTGGAGTGGATGAAATAGATGTTTGCCTCAGAGCTCCTTGAATAGTTCAAGTTCATATAGTTCAGCCACCGCTAGCAGAGCCTCTTTGATATTCTGTACATTTTTGAAGGTGCGCTTAACTGAGGAGATATACAGCGCCAAAGAGGGATGATGCGTTAAACCAGCCAAAAATAGCAGAAATGGCGACATCTGGAGGTAACATGTTTGTCAGCAAGAGAAGTTGAGCTTAACTATAAAATTGCTCAACAAAAGAGGGGATCAATTTTTCCTTTTGCAGGCTAAGGCGCATAAGGACTCTTTTTGCATTTTAAACTCTGTGGAAAGCCAGATTCTTTAATAAGCGTTTGTTTAACCTCTGCCCAAGTACTGAGTTTTGCCATGCTGGGAACAAAGATCTCTTTCACCATGCGACTCAAGAAAGGGATGATGTTCTTTATTATTGATGATTTGTTGTGCCATCCATGGCAGATTCATAGACATATAGAAATGAAGCGATGCTGCACTCTCCTGGTATATACTTATCTTTAATTGAGGGTTTAAAGGGTACAAAGGCACGCTCAGTGAGAGCATAATCAGCAGCAGCAGCTTAAGGAGAAGGTTAAGAGGGACTATTTTCAAGCTTTTTGATTCCTTATAAGGTACTGGCTAGTTTTTCAAGGGCAACTATCCTTGAATCATGATCCAAAGGAAGGAAAGGGGGCTACTCACTTGACCCCCATTTAGGGTGATACATTGTGGTGTACAGGTACCCCTGTAGTGAGCACCACTTGTTGGTTTTAGGTTTTAAATCTGATCTCTTATGTTTTACACCTAAGCTCCAACAATTTGATTCAGGGGATTAATATGTACCATTTATAATAAAAGTAATAAATTATTATTAAAACTTAAAAGTTAGGTTTTATATTTCTATTAGATGCAGCGAGGGGAAAAAGGCCTCTTTTAATAAGTTGATAGTAGTATTTAATATGTCAAGGCTCAAAGTTCAGATTGCTTAGTAAGGTGCAATTTAGGTAATATGAGCTGTAAATCTATCAGATCTCTTATATCGCCTCATTTAGATGTAATTGCCAATGGAAAGTCGATTTTAAGTAGGATATGTCCATGAGGCAAAGATTTAATAAATTTTACCCAATCATTGGGCACAAAAATATTTTCACCTCATGGGACCCCTTCCAACCTTATAAAAGGGGCCAGTCTCTGTGGTGTAGTTGTATTAAATTAAAAGTGGCCTAGGGAGGAGCCTCCCATGGGCTCCCCAGATTCAGTTGATTATGCAGGGCAATCTGACAACCTGGACTTGTGGTATTTGGCTGAGTAATAGTAAATTTATTGCCCTAAATCAAAGGGTTCCACCAAGAATTGGCCAGGGTCTTTTGGCCGAATTCCTCCATATTTTTGTCTTTACTTTTATCTGATACACTCTTACTAAATAATCAGACTTGTAATTGTCTGAAAGTGGTATACAGTTCACCATCTTAGATAATTGGCTGTTCAGACAAACAGTGGAAAATACTAAGGGAGCTAATATAATTGGCCAAAAAGGAGAATTATATAAATAAATATGATAGCCATAAATTATACTAAAGTCTGACTTATATTGCTATTATAGGATTATCTCTATTATTATATATAATATTCTAAACATGATTGGCCAAAGCTTTTTCAGCCTTAATGTAGGCGTTGGGGAGCTTTATAAATATAGTGATATTGGTGTGGGTAATCTTGGACTTTAGATTCCGCGCTATCACTGCCACGTTCTGGATAGCATCATTGGCAGCTTTAGGAGACTGGATCAGGATATACTCATGCTGCAAATTGAGGTTGGGGGAAAATAGGAGGAAGGATATCTACTGTGAGCAGTGCCACGGATTTTATGATAGCTTTTCAAAAGGGATGAAAATCTGGCGTAGCAACTGCTTCAACAGCAAGCTGGTGGTTGCAATGGAATGGTTCATCGTTTGTCTGAGGGGTTATAAATGAGGGGGAACTTAGCAACCCATGAGGCATGAATAGACTGCTCAAGTTGGAGATGATCTTGTCAAGGAAATTAATTAATTCGTCAATTTTAGCTAACAATTCCCAAGGGTTCAGGTTGAACTAAATTAAGAAATCAGAATATGATTGTTAATTGGTCAGTTTGGTGGCAACTTGCGGGAAACCCACTGTCTAAGCCAGTTCTTAATTGGTTGGAGCATCCATGGCATTGGTTGTGGGAGGAGCCTGATTAGTTACTGTGGGTTTTGATGCAGAAGCAGTCTTTGGGGGAGGGGGTAGGATAGTACCCCAACTAAGAAACAGTGAAGGGTTGGAGGTCAGGATTGGAAGCCAGTGGATGGAACATGAAGCCAGTGGAAGCTGCCAGGGATGAGCATTTGCATCTCAATTGGTCCAACTCAAAACAGGGTGGACATAGAGTCTTCCCACCCTTTACACGGGCCCATAATGGTTGATCAGGGGCAGAAGGGATGACAGCGTGGGAAGATTTAATAAAGAAAATTTTTTATATTCAGGGCTGATTGTAGCAAATGCCCGAGGCCCATCAAGGCGTATGGCCCCATTGGGGCCACAAATTGTAGGATGGGGTGAGAGCCATAGGCAAAAATCCTTCATCAGCTCCTGATGAAGCACCTCGGGGGAAGGTGGGTGTGAAGCCCAGCAAGCAGAAACACCATAGTGGTGTCCACTTGGAGCTGGGTGCACATCATGGGGATAGGGATGCCCTCAAAGACCATGGGGCACAGTTGCTGCATTAACAGCGTCAGCTTTTCATATGAATCCAAGGTTGAAATGCCCCTTATAGGGGCAGAAAAGATAAATCTGGTGGGCTGCATCACTGCCTGTGCCATTTTTATGATGGCCTTCTCCACATATTGAAACAATTTCATTTACTTGACCCAAAAGCCAAAATGCATGTTTGACCAGGGGAGCATAAGTAGACTGTGAAGCACTGTCTGGGATCATGCAAGGGTGGAAGTTGAGATCCTTGGGCAGAAAAAACTGACCCAAGGATTTTTTAGGACTGGATGAACCAATTTTAGTGTATTTTTTTCTAGATGGAAATTTTTGAGGGGAATTTTTCCGTTGCATTACAATGGTGAAGCTAGTGGAGAATCTGAGGACATCAGGGAGTGAATGGCGGTGGGAGGTCTAAGGTTTTAGTTTTTTAATTAAATCAACTTTTACAAAATTCACTCAAAAGTTACTTTAGATGAGAAAAATTGATAAGAGCTATTCTT
This sequence comes from Massospora cicadina, assembly GCA_022478985.1. NCBI lineage: Eukaryota > Fungi > Entomophthoromycota > Entomophthoromycetes > Entomophthorales > Entomophthoraceae > Massospora > Massospora cicadina. The sequence goes on along the minus strand of JAKSZP010009601.1, from coordinate 52,166 downwards.
ACCAGAAAGGACATTTTCAACCTTCAACCAATGATAAAGATCTTCCCTCATCAGTGACACATTAAACAGTAAAGCCATACCAAAGCACACTCCTTAGTTATATCTGATTCTAAATAATAAAGCTATTTATAATACAGTTCAGCTTTTATTTTTTAGCACTAGTGGTGCCCAACCCAAAAGGGGAAGCCGCCACGCATCTTTATTTGCAAATGGACCAAACAAAGGGATTATCATAAATTGAAAAAAATCCTAATATAGCCCCTAGGTTATCAGCCTAGCAAGCCATATTAGATGGTGAGGAAGCTTTGGGAAACTTTTGTCTGGCGCCCGCTTTAGCTGGCAGACCATGTCAGACAACATTGGGGTAGGGGCATCACAGATCAATTTTTATTTAACTAATAAGTTGAAGTTTAATTACTTAGAAATCACTAAGAAGTACTTAAAAAATCTCTTTCCACTCAGCTTAACTTTCCAAGCAAAATTACATGAATTAATAAGAATTTAAATTTTAATTGCCCATTGTAGTTTCTCTTCAACGTCCTTGGATTTTCCGCCAGCTGCTCCAGTGTGGGGCAATAGCGAAACTCCCCCGCCATTTTCTGTCTGGCAGGAAAACGCGCTCAGACTGGCTCACCCAGTCATTCCAAACCCATGGGAAGATTTGTTCCTTCCAAGGATCTCGATGCCCACTTTGCTCGTACCTAAGTGTTACCTCAATGCCCCCTGGTGCTCCCCTGGAGCAACATGCGCTATGGCCTAAGAATCGACTATGGGAAACTCTTCCCATACCATGACCAAGCCATTATTGAAATGGCATAGGTGGTAATGACACCTGCTGGATTTTTAGATTTCCGCCCCTATAAGGGGGTATTTTGACCTCAGCTTAACCTGTGAAGCTGATGCCGCCACTGCAGCAAATGTGCCCCTAGTATTCCAGGGCACCCCTCTTCCCACAACTTGGACCCAGCTCCCAGTGGACACCACTTTAGTGGTCCAGTTTGCTGGTTTGCCCACCCACCTCCCCTGCAGTGCTCCACCAGGAGCTGATGGATGGTTTGGCATCCTATGGCTCCAACCCCATCTTACAATTTGTGGTCCCAAATGGGGCCACACGACTCGCTGGGCCTCAAGCATATGCCACTATCAGCCCTGAATTTTGTAAAATTTCTGTCAATTCCCCCTTGCATTGTTATTCCTTCAGCACATGACCATCCATTTTGGGCCCACGTCAAGGGTGGGCAGATGATCTGTCCATCGTGTTTTGAGTTGGACCACTCAAAATGCAAATGCCCCTTCTTAGCCACTTCAGACAGATCGGACTAATTGTCCACCAACCTCCAATCCGCTGCCTATCCCATACAAGTTCTGGCATGGGGTACAATCCTACCTCCCCCTCCCCCAAAATCTGAAGCTGCAGCCGCACCTGCAGCCACCAATCAGCCTCCTCCTCGCCCCATTTCCACACATGATTCCTCCAATCAAGCATCAGATTGGACCCAAGTTTGATCCCATGCTTCCTCCAACAAATCAACCAAACCTCAACCGTACGCCAATTTCCCAATTAAATTCAACCAGAACCCATGGGAGTTATTGGCTGAAATTGAAAAATCAGGTAAGCTCATTGAAGAACCATCTCTGCAAATCAAGCAGTTTGTTAATGCAGAATGGGACGCCAAATACCCCCTTGTCTATATACCTCACAGCCAAATGCCAAATAATTTTGCTGTGATCACCAGCTTGCAGTTGAAGCAGCTGCAACACCATATTGTCATCCCCTTTGTAAAGCTGTCGCCAAATCAGTGATGATGCTCACAGGAGGATTTAAACTCTTGTAATCCCTGAAAGTCTTACACCAAAAAGTAAGATTAATATAAATCAATGTTTACAAAAATGTCAATGACGTTATCCAGAATTTGGTAACTGTAGCACGGAATCTGAAAGCTAAGATTACCTGAACCAATATCACCACGTTCATTAAACTCCCTGATTCCCGCATTAAAGCTGAAAAAACTTTAGCTGAATATATCTGTGCCATTTTCTTAGCTGGCAATTTTCCATGAAATACCAATCATTAGCCATATTGAACTACATGCTGATGATGCCCTGACGCCCTTACTGTCTGCCTTGACATGTACCCTACTCTGGGAGGAGAAAGCTGCTGCTGAAGATGAGACCCCTGATCCCCCCTCCCTTCCACCATGGAGGGATAAGCGGTTTCCGCTGCCCACCTGGTTGGTTGTTTTTCTCAAAATGTTTCACTCAATCTTCTCATTTGGGCGGTTCTTCTGAACCAATTAGCTACTTTAGTTTTAGTTTTAGTTTTGGTAATGTCCGTCCCTTGGTCAGCCTACCTCAAATATCTATAGAAATATCTAAGAAGTTGCTAGAAATGTAACTTAAGTAAAATTGACAGCTTTGAAGTATCTGACCTTGTATTTCAGTGCAAAAACCAACAATTGGTGCTTTCTGTCAGGTTTTCTTCCAATTTCCTCAGTAAAAACATAATTTAATAACCATGAACAATTTAGAAAAATCTTATATTCCTATGAGGATTCACTGAGTATCTCACAGTAAGCGATAATTAATCAACAAGAAATTAACTGCTTTTAGTATTAATTATTTCAATTTAAATTAATGAGTTTGTATATTGAAAGACTTAATAATTACACATATCAAATTTAATCATATGATGTCTCTGCTACTATTAGTAGAACACTAGAAGGGACCCTTCTTCAAGGAGGTCACTCTAACCAATCATAGATCTCTAAAGCCCCTTCTACTATGATGCATTTATATGATAATGCTATATTGGTTAACACTAAAGTGGGACTAGCTTGAACTAAGCAGTATTTTCAACATTATTTTAAATTTCACTGTTCATCATTTTGCTCCATATATTGGGATTGCACCGCCAAGAGATAAAACGTCAATTATCGCTGTCCCAAAAGCACTATTCTCAACTAGTTAGTTTATATTTAACTGCCTCCAACTTTGGCTATGACAATTGAGAAGCTATTATAGACAATTGACAGGTGATAACTAATTTAAAAGGTCAAGTTACCTGGTCTGATAATAGGTTCTGCTCAAAATTTGTGGTAAGAATTAATTTAACAAGTTGAAGCAGCAGTTAACCCTTGTAATCAGCAAATTAAATATGATTAGAAGTGCACTCCGAACTCACTTATAATAAATGGTATGTGAATATAGTTAAAGATTTGTATTTTTAGATGGACAATTTAGCCAATTCACTATTATCATTACTGATAGGGATGGCCCTTCTGGGCTTTAAGGTCGAGAAGGTTTTATGTCCAAATGGTCCTGGAGGTACAAAAAGACCTCCTAGTTTCCCATCCACAGTTCTTGGCCCTTCTGGTCCTAGGGGGACCTATTGGTTCTGCCAGTGCGGATAGTTACTGTTGCCCTCCAGGACCACCAGGTTCATTTAATTATGCTTAAAATTTTTAGCTCAATTAATGCCCCAACTCAAAGAACTTGAACTTTAAAACTAAATAAGAGCAACAACTCATGTTTTTTGTAAACCTTGGAGTGTCATTCTCTTGATAGTGAACAGTCCTTCCCTAAATTGCTAGCTGGAATCAGAAATGCTCATTGTTGCAGTGTTTTAGAATGAAACAGCTTTAGAAACTCAAGTTAAATCTGTAAATGCCTCTATCAATTGTTTAGATGCTAAGTGGAGGTTAATTGAGAATATGAAGAATGAGATCTTTTCTATTAATGTAAATGCAGAACCTCATCCTTCAATGTAAAACTTAAATCAATGTTTTCCACTTACAAGAGTATCTTGAAAATTTACACCAGCAAATTGACTGCTTGTCTAATCAAGTCTATCTGCTCAAATATGAACTCTCCAAACCTGTACCAGTAGTTAATCTGGCTTTTCATGTTGTGACTAATGAACCCTCTGGATTTGAACCCACCTGTTAGATTCTGGTGACTGACTTGAAAATAACTCCTTTGAAAACTAGCAAATTTGGGTTGATTACCTTGACTATATACCCTTAAGCTCTATCAAAATTGGCCAAATATTTCAACATTAATCTGGAGATTAGGGCCGTTTTCCTTACAATGAACTTAGGTCAAACACTCTTTTATTATTTTGGACAAATTACTATTTCTCAACCTAGTCCAGTTACCCTCTCAATAACTTAGTCAAATTACTCTTATAATTAACTTAGGCCAATGACTTTTTGAGCCAAATATCCTTACATCAACTTAGGTTGATTACCCTAACAATCAACTATGTCTGATTTTCAATAGTGTTTTGGGCCAGATATCCAACATCAATTTAGGCTAATTATCCTTTCACAAGCTTGGGGTCAGCTACCCTTAATTTAAATCACTCCAATTATACCTACAACTTGGTAGTTGGTCCCAATTGATTGGGCATAAAATTTACCATATATCTTTACTAAATCGTCCGAGGATTAGTCCCTAAAAATATCTCTAAAAATCCCATGGACATAGCAACTATAATACCATCATATCTTTGGGTCCGTTTCACGCCCTATGAGGAATATTCCTATTCATCGTATTTTATCAACTGTATGACGAAACTTGATAGCACTTGCAAATGAACAGCCTGAATATTAGCAACTAGTGCAACTGAGAGGCTACTGAAGTCCTGATTAGGGAAACATCATTATACCAAATTGATGCAATTTCTTCCAGTAAGCGTAATTCATCAGCTTTATGATATAGCTCAATAGCACTTGCACATGGACAGCCCAAATGGGAGTACCTAGTGCTATTAAGAGGCTACTGACTTCCCAATTAGGGGCTCATCTATAAGCTTTATCAATTTATTTTTCCCAATAATTTTGTTTCATTAGCTGTATGTCAAAATTATGGACTTGCATATGGACTTGCATATGGACTGTAAGTCTAGAAACCCAACCTCTTGGGCTATATTGGGAAAAGGTCCCTTTCAGGAAGAAGAAGGGACCTAATTCCCCTGTGGAGCCCTTGGATCAACTGGGGGACTTGGGTAATGTAGTGGATGAACGTTGGGTCACTGCATTAGCACCAAAACCCTACCACAGTACCCCAATTGGCTGCTTCTGCTCTAATTGAAAGGATAAAAGAGGTCTGCAATGAGGTAATACAGGCCAGAAGCCTTCAGCGGCAGCTTCCCCTCCCACTGAGCCCCACTCCGATATCCTTTATATCCTTGGGAAAGAAGAAAATGTGCCTCAAAACTCAGGGAAGGACTCCCAAGTCAGAAAACCTGGTCTGGGGCACGGAATCCGAAATTCTGGATCCAGGAAAGCCAATCTGAGTCAGAAATTCACTTTTGATAAATTTTGTAAAATCTTTTAAAAATTCATCAGAATCAACCCTGGCAGAACTCAATTTGGCCGCCCCTTCAATCTGAGTTAATCCACTTATGTTTGGATTGATGAAGGTCCCTCCCTGGCAGATCCAACGATTACGTTGCCTAAGATTTTGCAACCTTTGCATAAGCTGGATGACGAAGCCCTGAGCCCAGGCTGAGTACTCATGAGTACGTCAGCTATTGCTTCCCAGGAAAACTTATTCATGACCCCCTTTTCCCCACTTCAAATATATAAGGCAACTGCCTCTTTAAAGAGCAGTTGTAAGTCCATTTTTACCTTTAAGTTTTATTAAAAAACTACTCCATCCAAAACCTACTCCATAAGCTCCGCCACTTTCTATACAATTCTTTTACTTAACCCAGCAAAGTATGCAGTGATCTGCATACTAGGGCCGATGGTCATAGAGTGGGCCTTCCAAACCATCAATCCAGTGGCTCACCAAATGGTGGTCATCATCCAGGAATTTGCCGCAAGCCTATGACATTAATCCGCCGCTTTAGAAGAGTTCTCTGATCTGCTGAACTCTTCACAATGACTTTTTTACCATTCAGCACCCAGAGGACCAGCTTTGGGTCCACCTCCTACTTTATTAAATATAAGGAGAATTCAGATTGATCTGTCTCGCTAATCTGCTAGTGGTTTGGCGCAATTTGGGCAGAGTGAGCCCATCTCTGCTAATTGTAATTCTCCATTCAGAGGCGAGAATTTGCCATCCACACAACTGTGAGGTGGAAGCCAGGCACCAAACCATCAGGGCCATTCCACTGAGGGCCAATCCAGCCCAAATCATGTTAAAAAATCGATTTGCCATACTGGCGATGTACCTGACCTCTCTATCCAACCCAAAACATCATAATGCATATAGGACAAGGCTAAAGTATCCCGATGATTGGAGCAATTTGATTTGATTTGATTTGTGAGGCCAATCATTATTTTAAAAATTTTAAAAAATTTCTATACTTTTCAGAATTTTACTATGATGAACCAGTCCAAAATGGTTGAGAAAATGAAGCCAAAGGTCAACAACTGCAAACCCAGGAGGATTGGTCTTCCTCCTTGTCTCTCCCACCCTTGGGGAATGCCCCAGAAAGACCCGTAGTTTCCCCCATTGCAGCCATTTGGTTTGTTATGGGGGCCTTTGTTATGTTTATTAACTTCTATTTCCCTCATCAGAATAATAGTAGATCCTTTTACAACCGCTCAGAGCTGCTATGCTCTTGGCATTCTGGGCTTTCCACTGGGTTGTTACACACCAAATTGGAAGCCCAGTCTTACTTTAATCAGCAGATTCCATGACATGGACCACCCATATGGATTATCTAGTGCTATTAAGAGGCCTGGAAACGTCCCAATTAGTGGTACATCATTTATCTTGAATCAATGCTAAACTTTCCCAGAAGTTGTATTTAGTCAACTGTATGAAAAAACTCAAATCAGGTTGATTTCAGGACAATTTGCACGTTTGTGTTGTAATTTAAGTCCCTGAAATCTTCCCAAATTTGAGCTAAATTGCCAATAATAGTCCTACCGATAGGTTATGGTTGTATCAGTTGAAGGGCTGAATTGAGGTGTAAAATAATTATCTACAAAATTGTGTGCTCAAGGTGTGGGCAAGAGATGCCCTTGAAATATAGATAATTGCGCCTGGCCTAATGATTTTGCATCCAATAATATCTCTTAAATAAAGATATCTCTTCCTAATTCTCTTATTCTAATTTTTTATCAGAGTTTTTAACAAAGAGTGTCGACAAGGTATTAAATCAAAAATCTTCAGCTTGTACCTTTACCTGCCTTGTTAGAAGTCTCCAAATAGGAGAAAAAATTCACCCAAAATTTACCAGAAGAGTCAGATTAATTTTAATAATCCTAGTGAGCTTCTAAACAGTTATAAATACCACAAGACACCGGTTAAAATTGAAAATCTTTTTACCCAACTTCTTAATTACATACAGAATTTAAATTATTAGGTAAGCAATCCTCGGAATTTGACACCACTTTTAAGGACAAATATGATCCAACTTAAAGAGGAAATACTTGGTCATTTTTATTTTAATATGAAAGTGCTATTGACAGTGCTACAAACCATCAATAATCTCAACATCTTCTCATCCTTCCTAAAAGGAACTGCCCTGGATATTATTATTCCTCATTTAATAGTTTTACCTTTTGGGCTCAAGTTAAAACTGTTCTTATTAAGTAGTTTGGAAGTGAATTAATCCTGTCTAACCAAAACAAGCCTTTATGAGTATCCATAACAGCCGTGGCTAACCCAACAAAGAATTTGCTTTACAATTTATTTTTGATTCTCAAAACCTAGTAACTTGTGATCAGCTTACTTTAGACGATGCTATTTCTATCATGCTAAATGCTTTATCTAATCAGCAACATCTTTATTTAAATTTGCAGTTTATTTAAGGTAAATTTCCATTTGATCCTTGATATTAAGAGACCCTAAAAGAAAATCTAATGGGGCTGTTCATTTTTCACAAACAAATCTTTATATTATATCCACTGCATTATCTCCTTACAATGAGCCTAAAGAGTTAATAGGTTTATTCAATTATGTTAGTTCTGAGTTCATAAAAAAAATGTTAGAAAAACAAGCTTAAGAGTCAAAAAAAGAAGTCAGCGTATGGCATGAGGCCCCTTATGCTGATAAACCTTTCTTGCCTCAATCTCAAATTGATAATTTATCTAATAGTTGCTATGTAGTTTCTGCTCCTTTGATACAGGAAAAAAACAGATTAATTTTTGATAAAAATATCTCCTAATATCCTTCTAATTTGGGTTCCTCTATATTTTCAGTTCCCCATACTTTAAAAATAATTTAAATTGAGTTGAAGTAGTAGTACAATGAGCATAGATTGTATCTATCATTAATATAGGTCTCCTATAAATGTGATTTCATCCAGACATATAAAAAAAGTTTAAAATTGCAACCAAAAATAACTATACACAAGAAAATAGGACAACTGGGCCCTCTTATACCAAATCTAAAGGGGCTTATTCTTCCCCACCTAAGCATTTTTGTAAATTATTTGTGACCGCCCCTGATGCTTTATTTGATAAATTGTTATGATCTTCTACTTGGGACAAAGTTTCTGAATGAATTTGATGCTACCATCAGGCATAAGTATAAGTATCTTTTTAAGCTTTTTAAGTCTCTCTAATAACAAAAATGTTCCTACCATAATTGGGAGGTCTAGATGTCATGTATGCTTGCTAGAAAATTCTACTTCTATAACTGGCTTGAATATCAAATATTGAGTTCCCAAACTTTTCTTCCTTTCCCTTCCATATGTGAAGAAGAAGGAATGCCTTCAATTTCTAATATACCTGTCAGAAAATCGAATATGGGCTCTTCTAGCTACCAGGCTAGCCAGTATTAAGACTGGTCAGCCCTTGCCATTTCACCTTAGTTGACGGGGCCAGCAGCGCCAGCTAACCCCTTGGAACGTCACCCGCGCCATTCAGGGATCCCTAGCCTAAACTCCAACCAACAAAATAAATATAAACATGTAACAAAAGGTAGATTAGGCAAAGGAAATGTTTATTGAAAGGGAAGCGCCAGGTATTTATACTATATACAAAAGGGCTACTGTGCCCACCGCTGACCTATTGGCTCTTCCGCTGGTTCTTCCAGCCAACCACTCTTCTTCTTCTACTACATTATCTTTTTCCCTGGCATCGACCCTCTCACTCCATCCTCCCCAATGTCCAAATTAGCTTTGGCTCTTCCTCAGTCTTAATTCACCAGTGAGCCATATAAATAATTAATCTAAATAAATGTCAAATGTGGATTCAATCTTCAAGTTGATAATAATGTGCCAGAAACAACTTCAGCCACTCATTTTGACTTGGAATATCTTGGCATCTCACTGACATCTCATCTTGACTCATCTCAGTCGAGTGATTAGGAATCATCTTATTCAGGTGATAATTATTATACTATTTGAGCGACGGAAACAACCTTGGCCACTTCAAACTCATAACTTTCAGATCCACCAATTTTGGATAATTAGTACAGAAAGCGAATTCATTGATTAACAAATAAAGCAAATACATCAGCTTTCCGCTGAAAATTCCCACAATGGTCCATGAATGGCAGTTGGCGTTGAAAACTGATTCTGATGACTGATACTGATTGGATCATCCTCAGCTATTAGTTGCTGGTGATCCTTATATTAATTTGGGGCCACCAATTGGCCCCACTCAAACCTAATACCAAACTTGGTGGAATACTAATTTTGGCTCAACCCAAATTGGGGAGAAACTAACCAGCAATCATATCAAATAACACGAAATTCAGTCAATAAGCCATTCTGCCAGGATTTGCCATTTCATCCCAAATAACGCTAAATCATTGGAGGATTCCATCTGGTTAAAATTCTGACAATACCTATAATTATCCGCCTATGTCTCAAGTGATAGTTAAAACTGAAGTCTAGAATCTAGTGCCAAAGGATTATGTGCTAGAGATATTAGTTCTTACAATTCTTCCCATTCAGAGGTTCTGCCATGTCCTGAGATTCTTAATCCTGCTTATGATGAACCTATATTGATGTTGTTAGCTAATCTCATTAATCAAACCAGTAACTTGAAAAAAAGCATTCTATTGAATATGTGCTCCTTATCCTAATGAAAAATTTACTTTAATTACCAGTTGTGGAGAATTATGCAAATTAGGATTAGAGGATATACTCTTATTGAGACACAAAGTCAACAATGGAGATTCTCTTGGTCCACAAAGTTACAATCTTCTGAAGCCCTCATTTAGAATCCCCAATATCTTTTCTAATTTATCAGACGACTTTTGGTTAATAAAGGGTGTAAACCATAAGGTTAAAACTGGTGATGCTCCCCCTATTTGGGCAAGACTTTATCAGAAATCAAAAGTAAAAAAGACCTAGGTTTCTATTCAATCAAAACAACTTTTAAAAGCTAGTTTATTATATCTATACCGCCCTTAGGCCTCTCCTCTGCTCCTAATAAAAAATAGAGGGCATAGAGTTGTTATGTATTAACATACCTTGCCTTTGATCAAAAAGGTTCATACACACTACTCCATATAGATGATTTTCTAGATTGTTTGCAGAAACTCAGTTTTTCTTCAATCGACCTTGCTAGTGGATGCTGTCAGATAGAATTGGTTCCCAATGACTGCCAAAAATGCGTTCTAATCTCTAGTGAAGGATTATTTGAGCCAACCCAGATGCTAAAAGGGCTTTGTAACTCCCCTGTTACTTTCTAAAGTGCTATGGATGGACTATTTTATGATTTAATTTTATTTTGTTCTTTTAATTTATTGCAGGGAAGGCCGACCATGGGACGGACACTTCCAAATATGACTCAGACGAGACAAAACATAGTACCAGGGGAGGCACCCCAGAGAAGCGATGCTATCTCTTGTTGCCAGCGGGAACGCCACTTATGGGGAGGGGAAGGGAGCGTGTAAAGGGGCCGTAGCCACTATTGAGCACGTGTGGAGGAAGGGGTCTGATTTGATGAACCAGACTGGGAACCAGGAGGAGACCAGCTGTCAGCGACGCGGTGGGAGATATCCAAACATCCACGCTTGAAAGTGGTCCACCAAATGAGACCGGAATCTGTGGACAGCTTCAGGGAGGGTGGGGATATATCCAGCGATGGCATCCAAGACAATCTTGTGGATAGTCCACATGGCGATTGCAACCACCAGAGCACGGAGGGAGGGTGGGAGGGGGGAGGCCATTGATGAAGCAAACATATCTCTTGACAGACTGAAGGGATGCGTTTGATCCTGGCCTAGCAGATGTTGGACTTCGCGCCATATCACTTCAGAGGTGGGGCACTTCTCCAGGCGGTGGAACAGCGTTCCATACTGGCCACACACGACACAGGATGAGTGTAAAGCGTTAGAGCGCTCAGCTGTATGATAAACCCGCCTCAGGCAGCGCCACACATGGGAGCGGACTTGAGGCTGCAACAGAGGATGGTGTGCGTATTTCCAGATAGTCTTTTGGGTCTCAGTGGAATAAGGGATGTCCATCATGTCCAGGTAGTCCACCCTGGATAGGACTTGGGGTCTAATGGGGATCACGCCATCATGGATGGGTAGCCCCTGTACCTCTTGTGTGAACTGAGGAGAGGGGCGGCCTCTTCGGGTTGTATGTCCACTAATACGAATTCTCCACTCTGTGCTTCACATGGAGAGTAGGATTCGTTTGTAGTGGGTTTTAGTCCCGTGAGGACCTGTGGCCGATGTGTGTGATGCGAGGTATTTCATCAGGGAGTGGGGGTTTGATGGATTATTGAGGCCCAAGGCTCAAGAGAAGTTGAAGCGGGCCGCGCAGGACCAGTGTTGGGATGGGAGTGTAGGAGCAGTGACGGCCGCGATCCAGGTGCCCAGGATCTTGGCGGCATGGGCTTTGAAGTCAAGCAGGCCCATGCCACCATGATGATGAGGGCCAAACATGACCTCTAGCCGTACTGGTGGAGGGTGGCCTGACCAAAGCCATCCTTGTAGCAAAGCATACAGGGATTTGAAGAAGCTTGGGGAGAAGGGGATGGCGTGGGCTCCAAACCAGACTTTGGATAGGAGCATAGAGTTGGCAAGAACAACCCTGCCAGTGAGGGTAGTAGGGTGGGCTCTGAGAGAGGCGATTCGCTTTGTCACGTTGTCCAGTATACAGCACTCCATTACTGCTGACGTGTATCCGCCTGCCTCCATCCACACGCCCAGATGGCGTACTGGTCCTATGGTAGGACGTGGCACAAAGGGGAGCAGCAGTGGAGCAGTGTGTGTTGAGTTAGTAAGGCGTGGACGTGGGCGAGCAGATGGGCCGGGTTGGGAACTACTTGCTGGGGCCCAGCAGTTCTGAAACTGACCAAGGAGGATGATTTCGGTTTTGGAAGCGTTCAGTTCTGCGTTGCTTACCTGGGAATATTCCTGGATGAGGGCTTCAAGCGCGCGTGCATCTTTGTTATTAGACACCCCCACTACGCAATCATCTGCAAATGCCATCATCTTGACTGGGGTTTGGCCTGGCGCATGGACCCCAGTGAGGTGGGCATTCACATTTCGCAGTAGTGGGTCAAGGCTGAAGTTGTATAAGAGTGGGCTCAGGGGGTCCCCTTGTCGCAGGCCCCTTTGAGGGCGGACTACTTTTGTTAGGAAGCCTGGTCCACGCACTGCCGTTGTTGCAGATTCTGTGAGCAGCATCACCCAGTTAATGAAGCGGGGGGTAGGCGGAATTGATGGAGTCAGGCCCTAAGGTATTCCCGGTTTACTCTATCATAGGCCTTTTGTTAGTCCAAGAATACAAGTGCCCCAGAGGCTGTGGACTGACACACATTAGCCACTGAGTGCACCTTATCCCAAATCGGCCTTCTGGGGATGAAACTGAATTGTTCTAGGGAAATGGTGGCAGATGCTACAGTCCCTAAATGGTTAGCCATGATTTTGGTTAAAATCTTGGTGTCTGTGTTTGTTAGAAAAATGGGGTGCCAGTTGGCTAAGTCAAGCCTATCCCCTTTCTTGAAGAGTGTGACAGTAAAGGCCTCTTGTCCTCCTGGTAGGAGGCGCATTTCCAACAGGCTTTGGTTGAGTGAGGCTAGCAGCAATGGGGATATATATTTAAAATATTTTTTGTAGAACTCATATGGAATGCCATCTGGGCCTGGGCATTTCTGGTTTGGCGCATCGCGAATAGCTGTCCATAATTCATTCGGAGTAATTAAATTCACTATTTCTGGGTATTGGAAAATGGTGCAGATATGAGCTCAGTCAAGAAATTCTGCCATTTTGGCTGGCTGAATTGGTTCAGCTCAGTATAACTCGGAGTAATATCTTTGCATTTTGATTGCCACTTCAGCTGGTGTGTCCACAATAGAATTATCCGATCTTCACACCTGTGTGCAGGCCACACTCTGGCGTGGTGCGAAAATTTTTTTGAAGAAGTATGCGGTGCACTTGTCGCCTTTAATGATGCGTGTGGCCCTGTATTAGACACAAACCCGATGTTTGTGTTGTCTTTCAATTGCGTTGAGGTGGGCGGCTGCCTCCGCCCACTTCCAGCCCCATGCAGGGCTATATCCTGTGGCTGGAATGTTGGACTCCAAGTGGGCCAATTCCGCCAGCACGCACAATATAACCGCCGATGTGGCTCGTGAGTGCCTGGAGGAGAGATGGCGATAGTGGCGGATGGTGTCTTCTTTGAAAGTTGCCCATGTGGAAATGGGGTCCGCGCAAAACAGTGCAACAAACGATTTTGCCAAAGTTGCCTCTTCCACCCATGTGGAAAATCCTGGCGACGTGAGCTCTGGGGGGCAGATTTTGCACCAATGTGGGGCCTTTGCAACTGTGACGGGTAAGTAGTATGTTATCAAGACCAGTTGGTGGTCAGAGATTTCCATTTTTGTTGTTCTGAAGTGGGAGATGTGGGGTTAGAATTTCGCTGGTGCTAGAATAAGGTCGATGTGGGTCATGGACCTTAATCGGCCGTTATGGATGTGGGGATGCATCATATTTTTGAGCAGTGGGGCATGTCGCAGCAGCGCATCCCTTAGCCCAAGGGTGGCTTTTAGAACGCGTAGTTCTACGTGACCCTGTGGGGCGTGGGGTGAGGGCGGCCACCGGTCCATTGGTGAGGTTAGCCAACAGTTCATGTCGCCAACTAGGAAAGAATCAGGGGGTAGTGGGAGGGATTTGACCAATGAGAAAAATTCTTGACGCTCATGTGCACCGTTTGGGGCGTAAATGTTGACAATTGTGTGCGCAACATCAGCCCATGAGAAGGTGACAACGAGCACTCAGCCATTTAGGAATGTTTCTTGAAGATGTAAATTTGAAAAAATTGTTTTTCCAAATTAGCACCCCACAGTGCTTCAATCAAAAGGATAGGAATGGTAGGAGCATTGTTTTCCAAGCTTCCTCGGAACCTCGTGGACAGTGGGACTCCTGGATAGCCAGGATATCCACAGGTAAATTGTTTTGTAAAAAACTCAGTTTCCTAGCCTGGGATGGGGAGGCCTTGAGTCTGGCAATATTCAGCATCCCTAGAGTGAAGGTTTCCCCCTTCGCACCTTAGGTGTGAGGGGGTGGGCCCCCAGGCCCACCAGCCTCTTCCAGGTCCCCACGGGCTTTCACAGCAGTGCAGGTATTAGCAGCAACGCTATCGGGGTTTTTGTTAATTTTAGCGGAAAGAGTCGCATTGGCTTTGGCTTTTGCTTTTGTTTTCCTGACGTCAGACGAATTTTTTGCGGTGCAGGTAAGTTTGGTGCACCGTCGGAGTGGGGCAAAAAAATTTTTTGGTTGGAATAGGTCCCAAGTCAGTTTTGACCAGGGCTTGGGTGCAGCGATTGGGTGAGATCAAATCTCCCATCAGATCCTCAGATTGAGTGGCCCATTCGGCATGGGCCTCCCAATCTGATTGGGTGATGTATTCCTGAGTTGCTTCCGCTGCAAAGGTCTCCATGTCCTCCTGGCGTTGTGAGTGTGGTATGGTGGTGTTGGCCTTGGCTGTTTCCTTGGCCGCGGCCCTACGGGCCTTCTTGGCCTTCTTCCACTCTTGCGAGGAGATAGGCTTTACCAGTAGGTAACAGCCTTGTGCTCCCCATGGGAAAGCCTCCTTGGTGCTTGCAGTTGGTTTGTAGTGCGCCTCTCCACTGGTCATGGCCACCGAGGGGTGCTCTTGGAATGTGACGCCCTCTTTGATGGGGCACGCATGCACCTTATGGCCAAACATGTCACAGTGGGTGCAAATGGGGGGCGCGCTGTCCACAGTTACCCGGAATGGGTGGGTGGTATGCCCTGAGATGTCAATAAAGGTGGAGTGCGGGATCTGGGTTAGGTCCTTCGCGATCTCCTCAGTTGGGGTCAGAACTGTGATGGCTTTGCCAGTGCACAGGTGTGGCATCAGCGTGAAATGTTGCATTTCGAAAGATTGTATTTCGCCATATATGGTGAGACCATCTTTCAGGTGTTGCTCCAAAAAGTCACATTTTACCGTAGTAGCCAAAAAGTCAAATGTGAGGAAAATTTGGTTTGATTTTGTCCATCTGGTGCGTTTAGTTTCAATGACCCATTGCCCTTCAGGGAGGTTGACCACTATGCACACTGCTGCAGCCTCATCTGCTGCTATTTTGCTTTTGAAACCTAGGTCCAGCCTCCGCGCGACATGGAGTGAGGTGCAACGTACACTGCGGTTGGGAAAATTTTGGGTACATCTTCTCAAAATTTTTCCCATAGGGCCGTTTTTTGGATGTCCAGATACACACGGACTCCAAATTCCACCGACGAAAGTGGCTGGGAATGTGGCGTGTTGATGTACTGGTTGCATCATGCTTGCCACGCGAGTATCTCTGGGGATTTTTGTGACCGCCAGTTTTTTTAGATTTTTTCTATTCCACCAGATTCTCCGGGCGTTTTAGAACGTTAGAGGCCGCGGGCCTTCCGCCTGCTCCTCTTGCCTTGCTTGCCCAACTGCTCCCAGACATGGGCGCAGACTAATCCCCTCTATGAGATTATCAAACTAGATTTAGTCTTGAATTGAATAAGTTGCAAAAGTGTTTGCAATGAGAAAGAAAAGTAATTTTATTTCGTTCTTGTTCATTTAAAAAAGTAACTGTAATTCCCAAACTTTTACTGAACTTTATAAGTTATCTGAATAGGCGTTTTTAATGACTTTAACAGAACTTATTAAAACTAAAACCTTCTAGGTGTTCCTTCTTAAAAGCCAAGGTAAAAATAAGGTCTCAAGGTCAATCATTAAGGATATTACCTCTGTAAACTAAAATGAGCGCTATTAATGACATGACTTTCCTTAAAATTTTAAGGAAAATCTAAATTTTTTGATTAGTTGGTTATTACCAGAAATCTATTCCACACTTTGCTGAAAATCAGAGCCTTTGGTTTACTTGTTGCATATAAAGTCTCCTTCTTTTAGTAAAAATCCCAGCAGCAATCATTTTATCTTATGCCACGCTTAATCACCTGCTCCCATCTTAGCTCATCCTGGCTTTAATAAGCTTTTCTTCTTATTTAAAGATTCTAGTTATTTTGCTGTTTGAGAAATACTTACTCAGATTGATGCAAATCTTATAGATACTATCACTTATTCTAGTAAATCATTTTAAAAAGTCTGAACGTAGCTACAGTGTAAATGAAATAGAATGTCTTATCATTTCATTAGCTATCAAACTTTGACCTTATCTTTATGGAAAGCTTTTTACAATTATAGCTTATCATGCCCATTTAATTTGTATTTAGCAGTAGAAATATTTAGATGGGCGCCTTGATTGATGGGCTATAAAACTTTAGAATAATGATATATCAATTTTACATCATGCTGGAGATATCCATCATAGATGCTAATGGTTTATTTAGGTTACCTATGTTAACCATTTTTATGCCAAAAAATACCAAATTTATTATTTGATTGGTAGTCCTGAAAACTTTTCTTTATCATTGCAATCACTAATTGCAACCAATTCAATTCAAGACTGGTAAGTTTGGTAATCAATATGAGGAGATTATTGTGCACCCAACATTAGGTGAATGTTGGGCTAGCGTAGTAAAGGGCACAGGGTCAGTATTTGCACCGTCCAAAGTTCATAAATGCCCCAGTGACACCGGTGGCCTAGATAAAAATAAAAAATGGCAGTGATTATTTTCCCAGAGTTTTAGCCTGGCAAGCAAAATGCAACCAGTTCATCAAAACTCCACATTCCCAGCCCTGTTGTCAGTGGATCATGGAGTTCAAGTTTTCCTGGATAGTAACTTAATGGCAATTTGGGAAAAGTTCTGTGGAGATGTGCACAAACACTTCCTGGCTGCAGTACATGTTGCACTGCACTCTATGACCCACGGATGGTTGGATCTCAGGTTTGAGACTAAGCAAGCAGTAGACGACGCTGCATAAGTTTGTGCGGTGGTCAATCTCCCAGATAATCAATGGGTAATAAAACGAAGCAAATGCATTGGCCAAATACAACCAGATTTTTGTTGCTTTTTACTTCCTACCCCACAACGGTGAAATGCAAATTCCTCAAACACCACCTCTCAGTTGGGCTTCAATCATATGGGGAACTACACTCCTTTGAAATGCAGTGCTTTATGCTTATGCTGGAGCTGAGCACAGGAAAAGCAATTTCAGTTATTATTCCAACTGTGGTCATCATGAAAGAATTGACCTAAATCCCCCCACACCACATTTGTAAATATTGATGTACAGGAATCCCGCCCATTCCGCATTACAGTGGATAGCGCTCCCCCTATCTGCACCTTTTGTCACACTTTTGGCCATAAGGCACACACATGCTCTTCCAGAGAGAGCATCAAACAAAACGAAATCCTCTCTGATGCAATGGGTAGTGCAGACTCCCATTATGAACCTGACATTGACACTGATGCCACCTTCCCATGGGGCGCGCAGGGGTGTTACATTCAGGTAGAACCTGTGTCCCTGCAAGAGTGCAAAAGGCCAAACAGGCCTGTAGGGAAGCAGCCAAGGCAGTGGCTATGGCCGCATCTGTGATCCCGCCTGCCCAGACCCAGGATGACATCAAGTCATTCACAGATGAAGCGGCTTGAGAATCCGCTCACCATTCAGATTAGGCCCACCTACCTGAAGACAAGATGGATGAGTCAGATTTAACACGCAAAATTAACAAGCACCAATTAGAACTAATTCTCACATCCCATTCCCCGCCAAGTTTGTGTTAACATACAATGGTGCACAACAGGAGCACACCATTTTAAATAATCGAAATAATCTAGAACCACCAAAACTGAAACTAACCCAAAGTGAAGGAAGCCCTTAAGACCACTTACTAGGTAGCACAGAACACGTGTGGTGCTGAAAAGAAGTGTGCTGAAAAAGACGCAGAGGAAGGGTAAGAGGCCCTTCCCATTGCATCTAAGGTGCAATGGGGGGATCCTTCACAATAAGGGATTTTGAACATTGCTGGACTCAAGGCCCCGCCGTCTCAGGCTAGAAAACTGAGTTTTTAGAACTATTGGTGCCCAACTTAAAAGGGGGAGCAGCCACGCATCTTTATTTGCAAATGGGCCAAAAAATGGGATTATTAGAAATAAAAAAAATCCTAATATAACACCTCAGATAACAGCCTAGGAAGACATAACAGAAGGTGAGGTAGTTTTGGGGAAACTTTTGTCTGGCGCCCACTTTAGCGAGTGTACCATGGCGGACAGCATTGGGGTGGGAGCATCAGCAACATGGGGCATAAGGGGGTATAGTTGTGGGTCTATGAAACCAAGTTTTTAATAAATAAATGCCTGTTGACATCATGGCCATTCAGGAATACCACTGTCCACATGGTGCCAAGTAAAAATGGGCAACCGTGCTCCTCCACTCCCTTCCTTTTTGGTCACCGCACTGTGGGGTGCTTATATGTGCAACCCATGGCTTTAAAATTTATTTTTAAAAATTCGTACCTTGATGGATGTGTGCTGGTCATGTCCTTTTTATGGGATGATGAAGTGCATTCTATTGATAATACTTACACCCCAACCTGTGCACGGGATCACAAGGAGTTCCTCTGAGCTGTAACTTCCCTCCCGCTTCCACCTTATCTGTTTGTGGTGGGCGACCTGAACTTCTGGGCCACCTGGCCACTGACTTCTGGCCTTCAACGCCTACCCATCCCTGCATAGGCATGTTGAACTCCACATTCTTAAAGCCACCTTGGGGCTTTTTAGTACTCTCCCTAAACATGCAGGCTGCTACCCAACATGTCACATCCCCATGTGCACAACGGTCAGCTGAGGTCTATGTCCTGCATTGACCTCATTCTTGCCCCGTTATACTTTTGCCCACATATTGCGCACTTCACAACAACAGAAACTGATTTCTCCAACCACGGGTTGGTTTCAATTTCCTTCACTTTATCAAGCCCAGAGGCACAGGCACTGAAGTGGTGCAAACTTTGTCCAGCTCAGATCACGTCATCCAGGTTTTCCTCATGAGTGGACACCAAAACTTTGGCATGGAGTTCACACACCGCTTTGTGCTGATACACTCAATACCTGGTCAACCTTTGAAGCGAAAACCATCCTTCAGGCACGCCATATCCTATCACATTGCTCTCAGGCTGCCTCGGCAGTCATTAAGTGCATGCTAGCGGAAGTGGACCACCTGGAGTCAAATGTCCCTGCTGCTGGGTACAGCCCAGTTTGGGGTCATAAAGTGGGCAGAAGTATCAGCTCATCTAAACGCACTGGTAAGACAACACAAACATTGCGTTTGTGTTTATTATAAGGCAAAAAATATAATGGCGTGTGGCAATTACTCCACCTAATTTTTCTGTAAATTCTTTGCACTGCAACAGAGCTTGCCAGCACACAGGTAAGGCGGCCGGACAACTCTGTCACAGAAACTACAGCCACTGTGGCTGTCAAAGTTCAAATCATTTATTCTGCCTGTATAAGTATTAACAGTTAAACTAGCCAAAATTAATGAGTTTCTTGATAGTGCACATATCCGCACCATCTTCATTACCCGTAGCTGATAAATTTTATTATTTGGGATGAACTCTGGTATGCCATTCATGGTGCACCGCACAGGAAGTGCCCAGGTCCAGATGGGATTCCATATGAGTTTTACAAAAAATATTTTAATTATTTCTCCTCTCTATTGCTTGCCTCAATGAACAAATGTCTTTTAGAAACACGCCTCCTTCCTGGGGCCAGGAGACATACATGATAACGCTGTATAATAAAGGGTATAAGCTGGACTTAGCGAATTGGAGCCCATATCACTTACTAACACAGATACTAGATTATTCACTAAAATTATGGCCAACCACCTAGGAGAAGTTGCCTCTGATATAATCTCCTCTTAGAAATTTGGTTTCATCCTCAAGTGGTCAATTTTGGAAAACATCCACACAGTAGCCAATGACTGCTAATCCACGGCTACTGGGGCGCTTGTGTTCTTAGACCAGCAGAAGACTTATGATAGAGTCAACTCAGATTACCTCAAAGCTGCCTCCACAAGTTCCGCCTCCCCTTACCAATTCATTAATTGTGTGATGCTTCTCACAGAGTCTGCCACTATGGCTATTCGTGGCCCTGGTTTCCTAACTGAAGTGGTTCAATCTCAAAGGGATCTCCGCCAAGGGGACCCTTTAAGTCAACTCTTATACAACTTCAGCCTCGATCCATAGTTACACAATGTAAATGCCCGCCTTGCTGGTGTCCATGTGCAAGGCTAAGCACCAGCTAAGATGCTGTCATTCACTGATGACTGTGTGGTTGGGGTGTCTAACAATTAAGATGCACGCGTGCTGGAGGCTACTATCCAGGATTACTCCAGGGTCAGTAACACCGCCCTTAATGCCTCCAAAACCAAAATCATTTTCGTCAGCCAATACCAAGCCCACTGGTCACCAGCGCCCCATATTATGACTGCTTCAGCAGCTAGCTCTATGCTTTTCTTGCCCTGCCAACCCCATTCCTCCTCACTTGTGCTCCCTATAGTTTCAAGACCCACTGATGGTCCAGTGCGCCATTTAGGAGTGTGGTCAGAAGCAGGAGAGTAAGCCTCATCTGTAATGGAGCACCACATCCTTGACAACCTCACAAAACGCATCGCCTCCCTCAGAGCCAATCAAACTACCCTCCCAGGATGAGTTGTGCTTGACAACTCTATGCTCCTATATAAGGTTTGGTTTGTGGCCCATGCTATTGCCTTTTCCACATCTTTCTTCACCTTGTTATATACCCTCCTGCAAGGGTGGCTGTGGTTAGGCCGCCCTCCACCAGTGCGCCTGGATGTCATGTTTGGCCCTCACCATAGTGGGGGTATGACCTGCTCAACTTCAAGGCCCATGCTGCCAAAATACTTAACACCTGGATCGCTGCAGTCACTAACCCCACACTCCCAGCCCAACACTGGTCACTTGCGGCCCACTCCAATTTTTCCAGCGCCCTGGGCCTCCGCAATCCTCCCAACCCCCATTCTCTACTTAATTATCTGGCCTCTAATCCTTCTGCCGCAGGCCCACATGGGACGTCACCCACAACAAATGAATTCTCCTCTCCATGAAGAGCACTTGATAGAGAATCAGTATCAGTGGACACACCGCCCAGAGGGGTCGCCCTACTCCCCAAAAACAAACAAGAAGTCCGTGGGAAAGTCGTTTTAAATAACCTGGTACCCCAATGTCCTCACATCATTGCCCGTTTGGACTACCTAGACAATATAGACATCCTGTACTCTTTGGAGACCCAGAAGGACATTTGGTGGTACACTCACCATCCTCTTTTACAACCCCATATTTGCGCCCATGTGTGGAGATGCCTGCGAAAGGTGTACAGCATGACTGAGCGGTCCAATGCCTCTCAATCTTCATGCTATGTATGTGGACAATATGGGTCATTAGTCCATTGCTTGTAGGAATGACCATTATCACAGGCAATCTGGTTGGATGTTATGCACCTCTTCTACCAGGAGCGGGAGCAGGCTTTCAGCCTGTCTAAAAACATCTTCGCCTTTTCCATGACCTCCCCTAGCCACACATTGCTCTGCGCATTAATTGTTGCAATAGCTCTATGGATGATCCACACTATTGTCCTTAATGCACTGTCTGGCACTATCCAACCCTCCGTGAAGCTGTTAATTGCTTCCACTCCCACCTCATGGATCACTTTCAAGCTTGTTGTTTGTCCACCTGCCATCCCATCAACGCCAGTTGGTATAATCCTGGTTCCCCATCTGGTTCCTCTCGTCAGACCCTTTCCTTCACTCGTGTTCAGTTTTGGCCCAAGCCTCTCCTGTCACTCCCCCTCTTCCTTCCACTGGCAGTCCTGCTGGTAACAGGAGGTAGCTTCAGCTCCTCTGGGGTGCC
Organism: Massospora cicadina; assembly: GCA_022478985.1. Classification (NCBI taxonomy): domain Eukaryota; kingdom Fungi; phylum Entomophthoromycota; class Entomophthoromycetes; order Entomophthorales; family Entomophthoraceae; genus Massospora; species Massospora cicadina. The sequence goes on along the minus strand of JAKSZP010009601.1, from coordinate 29,964 downwards.
TCTAGTTTTCTTGTGTTTGTAGTTGGTGTTTATTGGAAGTGTCCATCCTATGGTCGGCCTTCCACAAATAAATTTAAAACTGGTAGGCCTGAACTTTTGAATCATGAGTTTAAGGATCTTATCAACAAGTTTAAAAACTCTGACTAAGGACAATCAGATTAGAAATGGCTTGCTTTATATAAAATTTGGTACTAATTGGTTGCCTTTGGACCATACCTATGATAGAGCAGATACTTTAATGGAAGCTCATCATCTTACTGGTCATGGATTAACTAATAAAACCCTTTAATAGATCAAGTTAATGCCTTTAGGAAAATATCACAGAAACTGTACAAGATGTTCTCAACTCCTGTTTAATTTCCTAAAAATAAGGCCCCAAACCATTTTTAAATCTAAAATCAAATTATTAGTCCTTCTAAACCTTTCTACCATAAGTAATGATATATAGTTAGTAGTCTTCCTACAGCTATGTATGGGCACATCTATATTTTTAGCTATTTTTGAATTTTCTAAGTGGCTTTAATTCATTTCTATCTCAATTGCATTTGTTAAAACTACCTCTTCTTTTCTTCTCAAACACATATTCATGAGTCTTGTTATCCTAAGAGTTTTATTATTTAATAACAAAAAAAATTTTATTTTGTCAAGTAGTTGCTGAACTTGCTAATTTGATTGGTACTAAATAATATTTTACTGCCTCATACCATCCTGCTACTAATGGCGCTGTCAAAAGGGATATAGCACAAATGTGGCTATCTTTTGGAAGATGGCCTCTCTAGGCCCTAATCGTTCAATTTATATTTACCCAGTGCTATGTTAGCATATAGTGTCAGTTATAATTGAGTAATAGGTATGTATCCATTTAAGGTCTATATGGACCTGATCCCATTTTACCTTTGAGTGCTCAAACTTATAAAAATCTTCTGATCCAGCAGCCAATGATTTAGCCATACAAAGGTTAGCTAAAAAAATTATAATACTTGAAGCATTGGTTTCCGCTTCTTATTATTCAACCTCTCTTCAAGAAGGACTCTGAGAAAATTCAAAAAATAAGCGTCACCTAACTATCAATTGGGAGACCCAATAATGGATTTTAGCCAGATGAATGTCTCTATAATTATTAAAATTATGTTTATTTAAAGCTGAGGATAATTGATGACTTATTTTGCCAGCTTTGATAGTATATTTAATGATTTATAACTCAATTTAATATCTCCATTTGGTTGGGTTGAGTGGGTTCAATGATTGGATAGATCAGAAAAGTGTTAGGGATTATCCCCAACATGAAATTGGAATTTCTGACACTGGCAACTGAGGCTGAGGATGTCAAAATAATTATGATTGCTATTACTGATAATGGATTACCATATCAGTGTCAAGAATAAATTGAGATCAATCCTTAATATTGTTTTGAGCAATTCAACATCAGTACTGGTTGCTGAGGATGTCAAAATCTATAGATATTAAATAAATAAGTTGAATCTCTTTTTAAAACTTGATAAATTATTAGGGATAATTCTCAATCAGCAAATTGGTCAAACTTGACACCAGCGACTGAGATTGAGGATGTCAATGCTTATTTAATTAAATAAGATTGTGATGAATTGAGATTTTGAAGTCTAGTTCAGAATCACCGGTGACTGAGTCCAAGGAAGATCCCATCAATAATCTAATTTGAGATCAGCAGGCGACTTGGGCTGATGCTGATCAGTTAACAGGCTATAGTGCCAGAGGATCCAGAAGTTATGTGTAAGAGGGACAATCCACCAACTAAATATTATAAAAAAATTATAAGTGGAAATCAGCAACAATTACTGGCTGGACTAGTCTAATACATTGAATGTGGAGAACAGTGAATTTAAGAGGGATGATTGCCAGCCAGAGAGCTGTTTATTGAAATCTCCAGTGAGAGTGCTGGAGATTAAGAGATGGAAATAAATGCTGATGATAATGAAGGCGGATAACGCTTTTTAGATATTGAATCTCCCTCTAATATTATTATCTCTAACCTTCTAATTTCTTATTTAATTAAATACTGGTTTTCCTCTTTATTCAGTTTAAAGTGGGAAGAAGTTTGGCTGATAGAGTAGGGACAGAAAATCCCCAGAAGTTAAATGTTGGTATAGACCACCTGGGGTGATCAGCACAACCAATTACCAACCTGGAACTTGATGGAAACCCTGTGAGGACTATGCCAACTGGCCACCAACAATGATGGACAAGAGGGACTGAAGGGGAGGAACCCTGAGGGAGTCAAAAGAGACCGCTGAACCATAATCGCTGGACAAGTCCCAGAAGAAGACCTCTTAGCCAGGATTAGTGGTTGAGTCTCAAAAGGTAAAGTTGTTGCCTGCTGGCTTGGTGGGTTGCCCTACGGATTTGTAGGGAAAGGTCACTAATGATGGTTAAAGATCAAGTACCAGCATTATTCATACTGTTTGCATGGCACACTAATGGAGTTCCTATTGTATCAAATTAAAAATTTGCAACACCTAGGTTTAGTTTTCTCATAATTGACCTAGAGGACAAACCCATAAAATTGATTCTCTTTGTCTGGTACTATATTATATCATTTATTGACAAGAAATAGAATTTTTAATTTCTTCTGTCAATATAGGTACAATTATTAAAAGAGAATATAGTCATTTTCTATGATCTTATGTGACCCATAGGCAAGATCCTGATTAGTCATTGTAAAAAGTCCATTATTAGATTTAAATTCAACCTCAACTCGCCTAAATACGAATCTAATTATCTCTAATGATTAATGTCTAAGTTTACTGGTTCATCATTGCCTAATGGTAACTCTACTTTCCCAGGATTATAATGAGAAAAGAGCAAAACTTTTAACAAAATTAACATGTCTTACAAGAGCAATTTTTACCAGAAAGCATATCCCAATCTTCAATTAATACATATCTTCCCTCATCAGTGACACATTGATCACCTCAAAAACATACTAGTTATGCCCTAATAATATTAATGATATTATATAAAGATATCTCTATTACAGATCAGTTTTTAACTCAATAAATTGAAGTTCATTTTAGTAAGAAATCTCTATAAGAAGTTGTTAGAAGCGTAATTTAATAAGTAGCGCCTTTGATGTACCTGAACTCATATATAAGTGCAAAATCTAACAGGTTTTCATGCTAAAAACATATTTGTACAATCTCTATAACTAAACTAGATACTGATAATAATTGTTTAAAAATATAAACTATATATACAATTATCCTGATCTGATTATAAACAGGTACATATGGTCTGATCCAAGTAAACACAGGTAACTTAAATATGATATTGTTAATTCCAGAAGATTTTAATTAGTTGTAAATTAGTGAACTATCTGATGGACTATTATATTATGAATTTTTCCATTCATATGCCTAATGCATCTTTATATACAAACATGATGTCTTTTACAGACATAAGAGATGGTTAGTTTCTATGAAAGCATACATGGTATTATAGTGAGTGTAGAATAGTAGATTGAGATATTCTACCCATAACATTATTATTTGATGGATGAAAATAATTGGCTATGAAAGTACTAATTAAGAATAACCTATACTTAGATTTTGTGTTACATAAAGAATGCCTATAGGATGTTACATTATAAGTAAATAGCATAAATCTTTTATTTAATAGAGATAAGCCAACTAGGGGATGGATATTAAAAAACTAAAAATTAAAGCTAAAACCAACGTAACTAATTGATTCAAACAAAACGCCAAAATGAGCGGATTGAATGAAACACACCAAACAAAACAACAAACCAGGTGGGCAACGGAGACCACTTACCCTCTATGGTGGAAGGGGAGGGGGGATTGGGGGGTCATCTTTGGCAGCAGCTTCTTCATCCCAAATTAGGGTATGTGTCAATTCAGATAGTAAGGGCGTCAGGGCATTGGCTATATGTGGATCAATATCACTAATGATTGGTATTTCAAGGAAATTTCCAGCTACAAAAATGGCAGTTATATATTCAGCTAAAGCTTTTTCAGCTTTGATGCAGGCATCTGGTAGTTTAACAAATGTGGCAATATTAGTTTGAGTAATCTTAAAGATTCTGTGCCACAGTTACCACGTTCTGGATAGCATCATTGACATCTTTGTAAAAATTGATTCATATTAATTTTACTTTTTGGTGTGAGATTTATGGGGATAACAGGGGGTGAAATACCTCCTGTGAGCATTGCCACTGATTTGGAGGCAGCTTTGCAGAGGGGATGACAATCTGGTGTGGCAGCTGCTTCTATTACAAGCTGGTGGTCGCTGTAGAATGATTTGGAATTAGGAGGTGGGGCAAATAAATGAGGGGGAATTTGGCATCCCATTCTGCATTACAGAACCGCTTGATTTGCAGAGATGGTTCTTTAATGGGATTACCTGCTTTGTCAATTTAAGATAAAAACTCCCCTGGGTTCTGGTTGAATGGATTTGGGGAATTGGCGTATGGTTGAGGTTTTGTTGATTCATTGCGGGATACATGGGATTTAACTTGGGTTCAATCCTGTGATTGATTGGGTGTAGTGGTTGTGGCACTGAGGAGAGGGGGAGGCTGATTGGTGGCTGCAGGTGCAGCTACAGCAACAGGATTTGGGGGAGGGGGAGGTAGGATTGTACCCCATGCTGGAACTGACATGGAGTGGGTGGCAGATTGGTGGTTGGCGGGCGAAAAATCCAACCATTCAGAAGTAACTAAGGAGGGGCACTTGCATTTCAAGTGGTTCAACTCAAAACAGGACGAGCAGATTGTCCACCCTCCATTGACGTGGGCCCAAAATGGATGGTCAGGGGCAGAAGGAATGACAGTGTGAGGGGGAATCAAAATGCGAATTTACTATTTTTTAGGGCTAATTGTGGCATATGCCCAAGGCCCAACAAGGTGTGTGGCCCCATTTGGGGCCACAAATTGTAAGATGGAGTTGGAGCCATAGGCTGCCAAACTGTCCATCAGCTCCTGGTGGAGCACCGCAGGGGGGAGGTGGGTGGGAAAACTAGCAAACTGGACCACTAAAACGGTGTCCACTGGGAGCTGGGTCCGAATTGTGGGAAGAGGGGTACCCTGGAATACCAGGGGCACACTTGCTGCAGTGGTGGCATCAGCTTCACAGGTAAAGCCAAGGTCAAAATACCCCTTGTAGGGGTGGAAATCAATAAAACTGGTGGGAATCATCGCTGCCTGTGCCATTTTAATAATGTCTTAAACATGGTATGGGAAGAGTTTCCCATAGTTGACCCTTAGGCTGTAGTGCATGTTGCTTTGGGGGAGCACCAGGGGGCAGCAAGGTACTGCTTGGGTACAAGTGAGGTGGGTATCGAGATCCTTGGGAGGAATGAATCATCTCATGAGTTTGGTATGACTGGGTGATCCAGTCCGAGCACGTTTTTCTGCTGGATGGAAAATGGTGAAAGGTTTTGCTTCTGTCCCACACTGGAGCAGCTGGCGGAGAATCTGAGGACATCAGAGTAAAACTACAGTGGGTGATCAAATTTTACTTTCTTGTTTTTTTGTAATTTACTTGGAAATTTATGCCAAGTGGAAAGAGATATTATAAATAGCATAAATTTTAAACTAGAAATATAATACCATGAGAATGGCTATATAAAAATAATATTTTGTTTTTAGTGAGGCCGTAAAAGTTTTCTAAAATATAAACTCTTTATTGTTTTTAAGACAAAAATTCTAGAAAAAAGTATTTAGTTGCTCATATCCCACATATACTTTCTGTGTAAAGTTTTACTTAGTCAAAGTATAAGATAAGGATAGACAAAAAACATTCCTTTTTTGATTTATTTACTATCCAGGGATAATATATTTGTGTCTATTAGTTAAAAAGATTACCAATGGCACATAAAGAAGTATAGTAATTTTTCCACACGCTTGGAAGCTATATAATCTTAAGAATAAACTAAACCAATATTAATAATATGCTAAAAATGAACTTTATCATCTATTATACAAAACTATTGTCTAATAATGGAAGCAATGCTATTAAGTCACCTTTGAATAAAAGAGAACCTTATAAACATCAATTTACTATAGCTACTTAGGATAAGCTAAGCTCATACTTAATATCTAAGTGATATAGCATGTAAGCTTATCTCGCCTAGATGGCAATAAGTTGTTGCTAACTTAAAATGAAAGTAAATACCATATCTTGTTAAGGTTAAACTTCCTCATTATGTTCTTAAGATTTTCGTTGTTATAAAAATATGTTAATTGACATTAAAAGTTAAGCTGATAACAGTCAACCATAATCATGACTCTAAAAGTTTATAGTTACAAAACTAACTTGCAAAAAGATATAAATTTAATCTCACATTAACCAAATAAAGAACACTAATATTTTCATATAAAATTAAATGAATACATAACAAAACTAGAGTCTCTTTACTCTACATAATCTCCTATTAAGTCTGCTGCCTTAGAGGGTATAGTTTATCTTTTGTCTATAAATTATAATTCATTACAAAACTATGCAAATAAAAATCAATCCCTTGGGAATCCCCTATTTAGTTGTAACACTAGTACTAGATTAGAAATTGATGAGAAAAAATATAGTTGTTATCAAACACTAATGCTTGGTCACAGTATCAATTTCTGCTATGCACAAGACTTGATATTAATCTTTTATATAGCAGTAAACAAGTACCAGGTCTAATTGCGCAGATCTATAACCATAAGCTAATGGTGGGGTACAAAAAGCCATAAACATGACTGATTTTAAATTTAGTCCCCTATCTATGCTGCTTTCAAATGCAGAATGAGTAAAAACCTAGGAGCGCTTGCAGTAACAATCATAAGACATCATGAGACAAAATGGTTGCATATAGTATAGTAATAAACAAGTGTTTATTTGAGGTGGGATAACCTGAGGGTGATACCACCTTGATTATGGGGAAATAGGAAAGTCAAAAACTAATGAGAAAGGATGATAAATCACAGCAACCCTCCACACGCAGCATTTTAATAGGCTAGGAACTCCATGGACCACTCTGATCTTTTTATATTGGTTTGTAGAATTAATGCACAATACTGTCATAAGCATAAATCATCTCTTATCCAAGATTCATCTACTAAAATGAAACCTGGGAGGCAGTGGTTATTGAGTCTATAATCTACCACTGGGGCACCCTCCCCTTACAGTAAAAACTTATAAACCAGTTTTTTCAGAATTAATACTAAAAATAATTAGAACCGGTATAATTTTATGATGTTAAAATAAATTGTTTGTGTAATTTAGTTGTTTGCTTGTATATATTTTTAAATTTGCACTAATGTTAGTACTAACAATACATGAGTAATACTTTTTTTGAGAGTCTCTTTTATTATATATATTAATAAATATATGATCATCTTACTACTAAATTGTTTAAAAAGGCTAATCTTTTTCATTCTTAAATCAGATTAAAAAAGTGGGAGACAGATTTAAGACTTCATATAAGAATTTTTATGACTATTACAATAGGTTTTGATGACATCTAGGTCATGAAAAGCTCCCAGCACCTTCAAAAAGATCAGCAACAAGTTGATTGAAAGGGGTTCTAAAAAATTTGAACTGAATATCTTATAGAAGGTTTCAATTAATAATGGTTCAAGATTACCATGACATATTCAGTTGGTTTTTTTAACTTTTCCTATGATATGTTTTTGTGATAAATGTCACTTTTCAGTATGAACTAGAGTTCTTAATAGCATTATGATGTAAGGGATCATTAAATACCTCCATCAACTATAGAACATCAAAGTATTGACTTGTAAATTTTTATGAGCTATGGCTACTCCACTAACATTGGTAATGAGTACCAAATTTAACATTTCAGCTGGGTTTCTCACTTCAGCTCTTAATTCTACTGCACAAGTTTTGAGGTGTTCAATTAATAACTGTTGATATATATAACTTGATAGAATTTATGTGGGTAGGTGATAATATTATGAAGACTAGTACACAGTTTTTCCTTAGCCAAGTGTACCTCTTCTGCTCAGGTTTCTCCTTAGGACAAGTACTTGCAACCCTCCTTCAACCCACTGTGAAGGTTCTGATAAGCTCCAGACAACAAGAAAATAATATTCCTTATACTCTTTCTCTAGAGTTGGTAACGTCTGGTATAAAGGAACTATTTTCATTCAATATGAACTTAACCACCTACCAGTAAGCTCAGTGGTTCTCAAAAGAGTTTATTCTTTCCTATCAATAAAACTTATCCTACTATCAGTAGGTTCAGCGGTTACAAAGGAACTTCTCCTTTCCTCTCTTGACGCAGGAGCTGCGGAGAATGCCAGACAATGGAAGGTAGATAAGGTGATCTGGGGCCTCCTCATTGTGCGACTAGGGAAAGCCCATGGAAACATGGGTGATTATCTAACATCAGAACCTAGAGAGTCCCATTGGTCAGGTCCTATAGTGCTCTGAAAGAAGTGTGGTATGATAGTGAGAACTGTGTTGACCTGTTCTCGTGGGTGTCTACCACTCTCTAAGGGGAGAATATGGGAAGGATGGGGGAGTTCAAGTTAGGAATGGCGCCAGTCAAACGGCTCGCCCATGATATGGGTTTGTGCATGTGCGGATTCAGGACAAGAAAGGGGCAATCCTGGTTGGCTGCGCTTTGGTTCTCACGCCTACAAAAATTCGAGGTTTTCTGAGTTGGCATGAAGCTCAGCTAGTTGTCATTTTGGTTTTCATGAGCTGGCTGGTAGAAAAAGTGATCATGCAATAAAATTGCATTTGATCCTTAAAAATCTTTAAGGTTTCTTGGACAAAAGGGGCCAGAAATCAGTTCCTTTAAAAATCAGGTGACAAGGGGGAGGGCTTCAGCTTCTTCCCCCTCAGGGGCATTAAACCTGGGGGTCATCAGGTCTTGTCTCCCACAAAACAGATGAAAGGCATAGCCTGTCCTTTCTGGGCAGACAGTATGCCCGGTACCTAAACAGGGCGGTCATAAGTCAGTTTGGGGGTAGTGCGAGCTACATCCAAATTGTGATTTTGCCACATTTGGTAATGCTAAGATTTGCGCAGCCCTAGTGCAGTGGGGGCAGTATCTCAGGACTTCATCCCACGGAGTTTCCTGCACTAGGAATCTTTTGGGGTTTTTAACACAAAGAATGCCAGACAATTAAATAAAAGAAAGTAATATCAAAATAAGTACCTTCTGAAAAATATATCTCTATCTAATATGCTTTTTATTAAATAAAAGGGGATGTATAGGAGAATTTGGCGCCCAACTCTTCTGTTGGTGCCCTAGTTAAAAAACAGCAGCCGTCGCTGATGAATTGACCCTCCACAAATCGCCCAATGATGAATGAAGCGTCTGCTCATCCATCAACCTAGTCAGTATCCACCGCCAACTAGATAATGATCCACCATGGGTTGAATCTAAAGTTAGCATGTACCAACGCCCATATCCAACCACAGTGTAATATCCACATAAAGCTAGCAACCTGCTTAAGTAATGTGACCTTTTACCCATTAACAGCAGGCCAAGTTGCCTAATAGGTTAAACTGCAAGTGCTGTCAGCAAAAGCGTTGTCAAAGCCCAACAACTAATCAATATACCCTTAATTGATTGATTATAAACTCTGATTGAAACCATAAAGCTAACTAATTATCAATAATTAAATAAATCTAAAATAATTTGTTTATTGTTGGGGGTTCATCCCTGAAAAAACATTAGTAACCCAACGGAAACAAATCCTGGAGGATTAGTTAATATTCATGAAAAATATTTCACCAAACAATAATTATCATCTAAAATAATACCTCCCACATCCACTAGAGGTTGTCATCCCAGCGGAACAGCAGATAATATTATCTAATCAGGTTGGATAATATGTTCATATTAAACTCAACATGATTCATAAAAAAATCTCTTAAAAATGCTTAAGCTTCTTAGGCTTGATTAATCTTGCATATATAGATTTATCTTCCAAAAAAAATTTTCTCAAAACTAGTGGTTTCCAACCAAGAGAGGGGCTCCAAGCGTTTTTAATTTTTGTAAGTGACATATTAAACCAAAAATAAAAATCCCCAACATGGCGCTGTAGCGGCAATCCTAAGCGGCCATGTTGATGGGGAGGTAGGGTTGGGGTAGGGAGATTTGGTGTCAAGTGCAGACATGAGGGCATGTGTCAGAGCAGACATATGGGGAGTGAGTGAATTAATGATATGAGGCAGAAGGTAGGAGAAATTTGATTTATATTTGTTAATGAGAAACGCTTTGTGAATTGCCTCAATATACTGTATGAGCTGAAGCTTGGCATATGTTATTAGTTTAGGGATACAATTAACAAATTTAAAGTTGTTAGCATGTTTTTGTATAGTTAGGATTAAACATTGATAATTTGGTGGCATTGGTGCACGCCCATCCTGTGGCAAATGTGAGCTCTTCACTTTTGTCCTGGTCAACTTCAGGTAAATTGGACAGGAAATTGGGACAGAGAATCCTTTTGATGAGCGGCTCCATGACTCCATGGAGGGATTGTCAGAGAGAAACGTTGTTGGGAGCAGCAGCCACTTCAACTTTGAGCTGATGGTGGGTGCAGTACACCAGAATCATGGGCGAGGTCTTGAACAGCGCAGAGGAGCTGGTTTAAGAGGCTGGATGTATAATGGCCAATAAAACTTAGGGCTCACAGGGAAAGGTTATTAGGTAAATTGGTTACCCTTCAAGAAAATTAAATGGTATGAAAATTGGCAAACACATGTCGGCCACAGGAGCTGATTGACTGGAGGCTGGAGCTAATATTCCTCAATCGTCTGTCTAAGGCAATTCAAGTGTGGAATAAGCAGCAACTGGATCCTGCATAGTCTGAGGAGCTTACTTGTTTGGATGTCACAGGAGGATCTGCAGCCACAGTGAGTGTGGGATGGGGAGGGAAGATTGAACAATATTCAAAAAAATATGCCATCACAGAGATGGGGACAATGTTAGAAGGAAAAGGTGCTGAGGCCGCTGTTAGCAAGGGAAGGTCACTCACACTTTAAGTGTCTAACCCAAAGCACAAAGGGCAGACTGAGCAGCCATATTTGACATTAGCCTAGAATGGATGGTCAGGGGCTGAGAATAAAAGTGTAGGGAGGGATGTTAAGGTGGGTATCCAGTGTAATGGGCAGATGGTCGCAAAGGCCCAAGGCCCTGCAAGGCGTCTGGCCTCAATGTGAACCACTAACTTAAGAATGGGATACGCGCTGTAGATGGAAAATCACCCATAAGTTCCTGGCGGAGTAAGTCAGTGAAAGATGGTGGGAAACCCAGTAAACTGCACCACCATATTGGCGTCATCCAGCAACCAAGTAAGGGTTAGTGAGAATGGGGTATCTATATAATCTAACAGCATTGCTGCTGTAGCCATAGCTTGGGCTTTCTAGAGAAGCGAATATCAAGGCACCTCTTTAAGGGTGGAAATTAATAATAATTGCGGATTCTGAAATCACTTGAGCCATCTGATGCTAGTATTACTTTCATTGGGGAAGAGATTCAATCCTTGACCTGAAGGCCAAAGAACAGGTTGCTCTAGAGGAGTACCAGGAAGCATTGAAGAACAGCCTGGAGAGGTGCAAGAGGTTGTGCTTAGTACAAGTGTAAACAAAGTGACAAGTTTGATTTGGGGTTTATTAGCGCCAGACTGGGTATGCTTTGTAAAAGGCCAAAATATACCAGGAGGTGGCGCACCATACCTCATGTGGGGGCAGCAGGCGTCAAACTATTAAAATTTTATTATTAAGGTGGTAGAGTGCTATGGTTGGTGTACCTAACTTTTTAATAAAACCAAGTTTGATCCACAAAGAGATGGACGAGAAAGAAAATAATAGGTATAAAAATATCTTTTCTTTGATGCAAATTATAGACATTGTTATGTATAAAGGGATATAATAAAATAAAGAATCATACAACAAAATGATTTTGGTATTAACATAAAGTGAGCAATGTAAAGTCAATCAAATTATTTCTTGTCAAAAAAATTGTTTGAACTTAATTTAGAGCATCTTTTATAAAATGGTAGAAATATGTTTCATCCAATAAATTACTTTATAGATTTTCCAAATTTGTCATTTGTGGTAAGATGTAAATTGTTTTTGTGCTCCCCCTCCCTAAACTCAGCTGAGTTCCTGTTGGCGTGTAACTCAGGACTTTTCAATTATGCCTGGCTATCTAATAAATAGTTTTTATCACTTCTAATAGTGAAGGTGAAATTTCCACTGCCCCAAAGCGAGTTTCCTTCCATGTGCATTGGCTTTCACCAACCCCACTATAAAGTTTCCATTATCAGATATCATAGTATTATACATGATGGGAAAACTATTGACCATTTGACTCCCACAAAAAATGATGTCTAGACCCAAGAAAGGGTTAAACAAATCCTATTGTTTAATTATAAGGAAGAATTGATAATTGATAAGGCTCAATACTAGATATTTCACATCAGACAATCTTATTCCAAAATGCCCCAAGAGAAATCCAGCTTAGTTGAACTGAAGGATCACTTAAATGTCAGGAAACCATTTTACTAGGTGGTACACGTGGAGTTAAATTAAGATGTATCTGCAAAAGGGTTAAAATCAAGGATCTGCCTAACGTTTGACCTAGTGATACCAAGTCTCACCTAACTTAGTACATCCAACATAACTTTTCTCCCTATAAAAAATATGCTACAAAGGCATTGTACAATATGGATATATCGCCTGTCCAAGAGCTTCCCATCCAGATTTTCCCTCTACTAATTTTATTAATCCTTTTTCTTAAAGGAGTTTATAATGTTATATGAACATATTAAAACCCCTATATATAATGAAATAATGTTACGTCATTATATCTAAATCTCTCTTTAGTACTTGACTTTAAATAGGTCCTTTTGCCAAACTTACCATAGGATGCATGCTCTAGCTGATGGGACCTAAGTGTGACTTGGCAATTATAGAAAATAAGTATTTGTCTTTAGTCTTAACTGCTTTGAGTATTGACTGTCAAACTTCTTGGGCAAAGCACCATTGAGTCACAAAAAGTTGAATACCAACAGGCTGTTGCTCACTACAGGGGGGCTCAGACAACGCTTAACAATACCTGCGCCTTAATGATTGCACCATGAAATGCAATCTAATTTATAGTGTAACCCACTAAGTGCACAACAGAAATGGTGAAGAAGATGACTAAATGGAAGTATGCTCATTGTAACATTTAAAGAATACAAGAAAATCCAATAGAGATTTATAAATCTTGGCGTCTAATCTGGATTTCCAGAAATAATTTGAGAAAGGCTTTGTGGGGTCATTTACCCACGAGGGAGAGCCAGCCACAAAAGGGCATCTGCTGTGGACAGGGCTCTCATGAACCTATATAAATCAGATGTTCTTACAGAGACATATGGTCAAAATGTGAATCTATCTCACTACATCGTGCAATTATTACACCCAGACTTTATAATATCTTTCACCTACTATGAGTCCATAAGGAGAAACTTAATTGTATTAATAATCAAGGTCCTTATAGCTGGCCAACAAACAGGTATATAATCTATACTCTCAAAGTATAGGGGACGTCTGCCAGCTGATCAAAGTGAATTCATTTCTATAACAATCAACTCCATAACCATAAAGGGGATCATTTATTCCGATGTTATCAAGTATGTGGATATAGCTATGGAGATTCTAAGAAAGGATAATGGAATTTATGAAAATACTAAAAACTTTACTTCACACTTTCACCCAAGAACTTTTAAGACAAGACGCTGAAGCTCATGGTAAAATGGTGGCGCAAGCTTCTATTAGCCATCATAATGAAGAACAGAATAAGCTACTAAAGTCCTGAATTTAGGAAGCCCTTTGACAAATTGATAGTCTGGAGACCTATCAAACCTATTAGACTAAATTTATAAATCAAAATCTTATTTCCTGAGTGGCCCGTGTTGAGTAGGATCAGGCATTCTGTGCAATCAGGTGTCTACTCATTCCATTGGAAAGCGACTTAACAAATTTGAGAGCAATATGAGTGGCAAATCATTTATTTGAGAAGACAAAAACCAAATCTACTGTCACCTCAATGAAGCTGAGCAACGCTGGAATATTCTCACAGAAGGTTACTTGCTAATCCTGACAAGCCTCTTCAAAGCACTAAATGCCAACAGCTAAAGGAGGACTTCAGTTGGTGCATTGGAGTATTATAGAATGAGAACAAACGCAAACTTACTTCTCATCCGTTTTTCACCAAATTCATGATCTGGAAATCTGCATTAAGAGGTTGGGGAATGATAAAGTTTTGTCTCAAAAGAAGAATTAATCTGCTGTATATCACACCAAGACTTACTCTGGAGGAAATGGAGCAACATCTCAACCCCCTATAGGATTAAATATGTCAACTATCACGTCAAGCTGGTCAGAGTGACATATGTACCAAAACTATTGTACACAAAGCTCCCAGAGTACACGTCATCAAAGGACTGGAAACAATACCTTTAAATCTACCTTCAAGGATAAGTTTACACTTGTCAAAGGGAGTATCACATCTTTTTTCTACATCTATGAGTCTATGCTAGAAGGTTGACTGATAATCAAAAGCTTAAGCATATTTTATCTTGTTTGACCCATATGTTTCAGGAAGTTATGGTGCCTCATATGGATGACTTGGACACCTGGAGTGAAGTGAAGTAATCGCTCATCAAAGAAATTTGGTTTCAATAAAAGCTTGAGTATTAAAAACATGCCTTCATGAGACTTTTGCTAAATTAAAATTGACTCTAGCCGAATTTACAGAATTCTTATATATTGAGGCCCAAACATTGATGATCTCAAAGATGCTTACTTTGGATGGGGCTGTAATTTTTTGTTTTTGCTGGTTTAAATGGTAATCCTGACCTAGCCATGCAAGTCACGCTTATTAAACAAAGCTTCAATTTTGGCTTATACATTATACAAGTTCTTCTCAATGTGGTTTTTATACACAAGTCAGAGACCTCTTGAAAGGCTTTTTTTGAGCCCTAGAGTTTATACCATAGAGGAATCAAAGCCTAAGAGGGTTGAGAAAATAAGTGTAACTACTACAAGAAGAATAATCATTCTGAAGATATGTGGTTTAAGAAGAGCCCTGATCTTGCTGAGAAGGAAAAAGAGCGGTCAGCTTAGGGTCAGGTACCTCAAAAGCTGACCAAACCTAAAGTATTTGAAACCAAAACATTGCTGACATCTCAAGTGCATTATAAAAAAATCTAGCAACAACTTTAATGGGTTATGATGACACAGGCAATTATATTTAGGTACGCCTGCTGCGCTCACCATTCCAGATTTCTTGATGCCAAAAATATTGACAACACTTAGGTTTCAGAGGACACTTACCTCTTTTAGGTTATTAGGTTTCCATTAATAATAGTTACAGCCAGCAATGCTGATTAATACCTTGCCCTGTTGATATGACCCATCTTGATAATGCATAGTCTAAGGGAGATTAAGAAGAAATATCCTGAGACTGCTTGTAAGCTCAATGCAACGTTCCGCCTTAATGAGGTTTTAGCCCTCCCGCCAAATTTGGATGAACTATTTTAAAGTCAAAGTGGTGATTTAGAAGGTCATAATAATGTCTATCTTAGGTACAGATTACCTATCAACATTGTCTCATCCTGTCTCATCAAGAAGATTAAATTCACCCTGACCTCAAGTACATTCAGGAGTATTTTACTGATAGTCCAAAACAATACCAAGGTGTTAGGCGCATATTCATCCTTGCTAATATTAGTTGTCAAATTAGTTTTCTCAGCTACTGTAGTTGCAGTGTACAATAGCCAATATGGTATACTTATTAGGATGCAATTTATAATCAAATATAAAGGAGTCATCAATTTGAAAGAAGGTTATTTATCACTCCTCAATTATAAAGTTCACATTGTGTTGGATAATAGAGAGTCCAACAAGAAGGAATACTCTTGACTGGTTATATACCCTGTTTCCACTTTGCCTTTTCGCTATTTTATCTCTGGAAGGATATGAAAAAGCTCCTCAAATCATTATATACAGCAGAAGGGATAACATTTTATGCTACCAAGGAAGTAAAAATTAAACCAAGAGAACAAAAGTGGTTTCTACCAGCATTACCCTGAGTATACCCAAAAATGCTTGATGCATATTACTAGTGTCAATGGAGTCAATAGAGTTGAGTAAAGAGTTTTACAGGAGTCTTCAACCCAGCTTAGCAAAAGCCTATTGAGTACTACTTGGAAACCTGACTATTTAAGATAGCTTAGTTAAGAAACATTAAGAGATTGTTAAGACCAATTAATTTCCATTGATGAAATTAACAAGGTATATTTTATTAATACTTATCTTGATTTTGGCCTATCCGCTGATAAGTTAATTATGGTATTCTCAAGTCCAAATATCCAATAAGTGAAATAAGGAAGAACCTGAAAAAGTGCATCAATTGCATAAAGATTATCAGTATGTTTTCTCTACGTCAAATGTTGACTATGGTCACATGAAAGGCTGAAAACTTAGTATTGAAGTAGGAGATTCAGCTCCAATATGATTGGCGCCATATAAGTTGTAAGAATTCCCAGCTGAATGATGGATTCAGACATGTTGGATAATGGGAATTAATCCTGAACCAACTTTCAGATTCTGGTGGTTGACTCAAAAAATAAACCTTTCAACAACCATCAGATCGGGCTGATTACCCTTTCAACGCTTGAGCTAATACCTATATTCTCACCTCAAAGCCTATTGCAATAATATAATTAAGGCCAAATATCTCAATGTCAATTTGATGAAGTACTTTATCAAAGCGCCTATCCCGAATACACTCACATATTATGGCCAATTTCCTATGCATCAAATCTCAGCAATTGGTCCCAATTATTGGGAACACAATCAACTTACTTGTATACAAATTTGTTTGGGACTGACCTGAAGTTAATGTCTGAAAATCCCATGGACCATCAGATGAACAAAAAATGTAATGAATTTTCTGCCCTAGGGAGAAATTTTTATGTCAATCCGCATAATTGGCATGATAGCACTTGCACATGGACCACCCAAAAGGGAGTAACTAGTGCTATTGAGGGAGAGGCCTGCTGACGTCCCAATTAGGGATGCGTCATTTACTTCAATTGATGCCAAAATTTCACAGAAGGTGTATTTCGTCAGAAGTATGACGAAACTGAAATCCAGAAGAACCTAGTACAATTTTGCATGCTTTTATCACAGTTTTTGTACCTGAAATCCTCCCAATTTTGAGAGTATTTTGCCACCAATAAACCTAAGAAAAGGTTTCAGTCATATCAGTTTAAGGACCAAACTGAGGTGGTAAAATATCTGTTGAAATTTTGTGCTTGAATGTGGCCAGGAGATGCCCTAGAGGTATAAATACTGGCGCCTGGCCTAATGACTGATTATCTAATAAATAGCTTATGTAAAAGTTAAATTTATTTTATCTCTTTCCTGGTTTTCTCATTGAATCCTTTCTTTAGAGAAAATATCGACAAGCTGGATGTGCCTAATCCACAGCTTGTATATCTACCTGCCTTGGAAGAAGTTCTCATACATGAAGGGAAAATTACGCCCGAAATCTGCCAGAAGAGTTGAGGCAATTATAATAGGCCTAGTGAATTTTTGAATGGTCCAAATACTGTAAACTACAGGCATTATTGAAGATCAATCACCAGAACTTTGACCCAAATAGATGTGCAGGATAACAATAAACAAGCGAGAAATCCTTGGGTTCTTACACTAACCACAAGACCCACAATTCTGTTGGGAATAATCCCCAATGAAAGTTGACAGCTATTGAGTAAGCTATTGGTCCCAATCAACCCACAAGCCCAAACTTCTGTTGGGCATCATCCCTGATAAAAGTTGATTATGATCAAAATTGGAGATCAACTCCAACTGATACACCAGAATCCTGCATCCTCTGAGTCACACAACGTTGGGGTTCAAACTTGAGCTATGAGGCGAGCTCTATCAGATTGACCAAGTTATTGGGGCTTGTACAAAATCCCCAATTAGTTTATCTATTAGATCTAGGCTTGGATGGCTTAGATGGTCCCTGATCAAATTCCTTGATTTCCCTAAAAAAATGGGTATTAGATAAAAAACTTTATGCTTTTTCTCCCCTTTTCGCAATTTTAAGTAAAAATTGTAATTATTTGGAAATTACCACACCAGACTCGTTATCTGGATTAGAAAAAAGACTTCTCAACCAGGGAAGCAACCCTGGTAAGAACCCAACACCCTAAACTTTGGGTCATCCAGCCCTCAAACAATAAAAAAGGTTCTGTGGTACTAGCCTGTGATCCTGACAAAACTGGTGCTCCCTTCCAGGTTGCACCCTGAGTTCATGGCGAAAAATAGAAAAAATAAACAACAAAAGCAAATATGGATAATAACAATTATGTCTTGTAAAACTCCTCAGATTGTGAAGCTGACTGTCTCAGTGAATGGGCTTTTAACATGAATGTTGGGGATTATGTGACTAATCACGATATTCTTTTTCCTTCATATATGGAAGTAACCTTCAATGCTCCATTTGTCAGCTAATATAGCTTACATATGTCCAATTTTGCGGAAGCCCTCCAGCTTCTCTTATCTGAGACCTTTGTCCCTGGGGGCTGAGCCAGTAGAAATAGAGCTCATGCTGTGCCAGCCTCTATGATAAACTTATTTAAAGTTCTTCACTAGATATAGAACAAGTTGGAGCTGGACGTACAGAACGCTACCTGCATCAATTTGTCCATCCCATTTTATACCATTTACTTCAAGTAGCGGGGTTTCATCATCATGAATTACTCCGCCACTTGCAGTTATTGGAGACCATACACTCGCAGCTCATCCAACTTTATCAAACTGCTCTTAGTTCAGCAATGAAAACCAAGCCGCCATTGTGGAAAATCGGCAGTTTATCAATGAAATATAATATGTGCTCCCCGTTTGGATCAAGGAGTCATGAGCTTCATTCAAACGGAACTCACAATTTATTTTAGTCAAATAGAGGTTGTTATCCATAATTAAAGTTGTAGATTGTACCCGCAAAGTATGCTCTGAGTTTGATAACTTTATCACTTCAGTTGATGAACGCCTCCAAACCTTGAAGGAAATGATCTACAAATTAAGAGAAGTCCAGAATAGTTTCTATAACTCTGGTTTTCAAGGAGGGCCTGGTGAGCATGGACCTCCCAGTTATGATGGCCGTGAAGGTGATCAAGACCCCCTGGTCGTGATGGACAGGATGGTGAAAGAGGCCCCCTGGTTGTGATGGGCAAGATGTATGAAGGGGATCCCCTGGGCCCATAGGTCCTCTGGGACCCAGTGGTGACCCTGGAATCCCCAATAAGCGCCTCCAGTCCTTAATCCAACACCTAAAAAATCTTGATGTCCAATTAGGACACGTCACCTAAGGAGCCCAACTTACTTGGGATGGAGTTCCCCTCTCTCCTGAAGTTTCCTTACCTGTTCATCATAAACGCCTCAGGACCTTGGCTACCCTACCTGCTTTAATACGTGTATTGGAGCAACGAGTGCTCACCACTGAACAACATCAACTTGACTTCCAAGCAGCTAAACTTCTGTAAAAATGAAGTCTGCCAATTAAACCAACTTGTTGCTGCAAACTTGGCTCTCAGTGCCACTCACAAACGAGTAGATAATATAGTTGACGATCTTAACAATCTGCAGAGACAAATAGATGCACTCCAACCTCAAGCGTATTCCCAATATACCGCCTCATCATTAGGGGAAAGCGCTGTCCCCATATCAGTTCATGTCGTTTGCCCTCCAAATCCCCCAAGTGGTATATTTTTACCTTTATTAAAAGAAATTATGTCCCTGGAGAGGGAAGCATTTTCTTTTTCTTATACTGCTATGAAAGCTCTATGGAGGAAGCGACTGACTTAAACAACTCAAACATTTGACTAACTATCTTAGCCATATGGCTCAAGACATTATAGTCCCCCATATGATGCAATTCCGTACTTGGACTGATGCCAAGGCTGCTTTGCTTCAGGAATTTGGGAGCGACTTAACCTTTACTAACCAAAAACAAACCTTTATGGATATCAGCCTTAATCAAGGGGAAACTATCAGCAAATTCGCCCACCATTTTTACCTCAAGGCTCAAACTCTGGTTGCAGGGAATTACCTTATGTTAGATGATGCCATTACCGCTGCGTTTTCGGCATTCAAACATATGTCTAATATCTTACTTTATCTTGAAGCGGTGAAGTCTAACTTAACGTCCCTCCTCCATATTAAATAGGCTATATTGGAAATCCCAGCTGAACTACATAAACCTGCAGGACCATCTCATTTTAACACCAATAAGCCCCAGTCCCAAGTATTAGCTGTTACACCCCCTGATTTGCCTACACCCGAATTATACTGCACCCATTACAGAAGAAACAACTACACTATAGCTGACTGCTTCATCTTTCAACGTAAGTTGGCAAAAGATCAGTCAGTTTAGGGCAAGAGGCTCCCTATGCTGACGGAAAACCAGTTCCTCAAGGCCCTTGTTTTAGTTCTAGCTGTATCCCCATTACTTCTGATTGTTTTGTGTTAGCTGCCCCGTCAAAAGTTAAAGTCCCTCTGCCTATTCAAGGGAATAAAAACCTTTAGCTTTTTTACTTTTAAGTTGGTCAGTTACCCAAGCAAATTTTGGTGGTCAGCTCATCTATAGAAAGCCAAGAATTGGCAGATAAAACTTTTAAATGTATTGAACAACACTGAGCTTGGCCACAGCAGAATCCTCTGCTTGCTTCACTGCAAATCCCTAATGACAGTCTATTAGCTATTAACTCCCAATTCAGATCATTGGTGATTTGTGTTAAAGTAGTAGTCCATAAGGGTAAAGTCCTGGCAATAATTGACACTGGTTCTCAAGTTAACGTTATTTCCTCCTGACTTATCCAAAAGATAAAAATGGCTCCCAATTTGATTCATGAAGCTGAATATGGGACAACAGGTAGTCAGTCTACTAAGGCAATAGGAGCCTACTTGGCTTTACCCCTTCATTTTGGTAAGTTATTAATTACTGACCCCACCTTTGCACTAGAAAATGATAACTACAAGTTGCTTATTGAGATCCAATTGATGCGGAAGTTTAACTGCATCATTAACCACAAAGAAAAATACCTCTCCCTATTAGGGTATCAAATTCTATCAGCATTTGAACTCCCCATAAAAAGTAAAGGAGCCCCTAAAAACCTAACAAGTTTCCTCAAATACACATCCTCCATCTGCAAAATTGAGTACTAAGTCTTAGGGGAAAAAACTAGGTTACCCCTTGGAGGCAATGGACGCCAAAGAGGGGATCCCTCTGTATTCCTCTCATTCTGTTACAATACCCTTGGGCTCACAAGTTATTGTTGATATGGGTATTTGGATTCTTATCCCTCCTGATCAAATACAGGGGCTGAGTGGAAACCCAACCCTTCCATCAAGGAAGCACTGACCTGCCCGGGGATTTTGGATGCAGCCTACAGGAAATCTATCTCTATTCTATTAGGTTATTTAACCACCTAACCTCTCCAGGTCCCTCGGCATGCCCCTATCACTTATGTAAAACTATGTCCCATTAAGAATATTGCTGATGTGAGTTGCTTTGGCTCATTACAGGATTTAGGATTTGATCCCCCACCTAACATAGCTTTGGTTAATTGTAGAATTGGGGATAATCTTATTCTGAACAAACACCAAAATGTTGAACACCTCCTCGAGTAATATGGTGATATTTTTTATTTAGGACCAAGTGACTATGGGAAAATGTCTGGGGTAATACATTAAATTAAAATGAAGAAGAATTCACCATTTAAATACCAACCATATCAAAAATCCAAAAGTCAAGAAAGCTCAAGTAACCTTATAGCTACAGCAACTTTTGGAGGCTGGGTACTTGTGCCTTCCAAAAGTCCATGGGCTTCCCCACTCTTATTAATTCAGAAAAAGGATGGTGGTCATTGGGTTATTATGGATTATTGCCACCTCAACTCTATCACTCGCAAAGATAGTTACCCCCTGCCACATATAGATGACTCTTTATGCTTAACTTCAGGGTCCCACTATTTCTCAGCTATGGATTTCACCAGTGGATACTGTCAGGTAGATTTTTCACCAGAAGATCGGGCAAAATACGCTCTCATCACAAGTGAAGGACTATCTGAGCCCACTCTAATGCCTCAGGGGTTATGTAATGCCCCTGCTACCTTCCAACGCGCTATGGACGGACTACTAGGCAATTTAAAACGCCCCTGCGTACTATTTTTATCTTGACTATATTACACTTTTTTTCAAGAACCTTTCTTGAACATCTAGATCACCTTGGGCAAGTCTTTCAAAAGTTACAGCAATTGTCATTAAAACTAAAGCCGTCAAAATGCTCGTTCTTCCAGAGTGAGATGGATTTTTTGGGTCATAAGGTCAGTAAAGACGAAATATCCCCAATGGATGATAAGGTCTTGGCTATTGCTAAGAAAACCCCCTAAATACCTATGAGATGTATAAGTTTTCCTAGGAATGGTGGGTTATTATCGCCAATTTATATCCCATTTTGCAGACACCTCTGAGCCTCTGGTATATCTATTAAAGAAAGAAATAACCTTTCAATGGAAAGAAGAGCAACAGCAGGCCTTCAACCTGCTACGTGTCTCTCTTTCTCACTCACCAGTACTTATTCATCCAAATTTTGATAAACCCTTCCTCCTCTTTACTGATGCCAGCGATATTGCCATAGAAGCCATACTATCTCAGCATGATGAGAACTTAATGGGCCATCCTATTGCTTACTACAGCAAGAAATTATCTAAAGCTGAACATAATTATAGCTTTACAAAATGTGAATGCTTGGTGGTCTTACTAGCCATTAAAAATTTCTGATCTTATTTATATGTGAAGCATTTTACCATCATAACAGATCATGTTTCCTTAAGTTGGTTACAACAAATGAAGAACTATGATGGGAGAATAGCCCAGTGGGCGTTAAAATTTTTAAATTAAAATTTTTCCATTATCCACCGACTAGGTTCAATCCACCAAGATGTGGATTGCTTATCTTGGCTTCCTATCTTAACTATAACTGACCCTGAAGAGGATCGACTCTATGGCCTCCTAACCCAACCACAGTTATAGAAGTGATAATCCCTGACCCTCCAGCAGGAATTAGCAAAAAGATTGACAAATCTCCAAATCAAGAACGGACAATTTTGTAAACTTGTGTCAAAGCAATGGGTACCTTATGTAAGACCCTCAGCTCGAACTGACATCATATTAGAGGGACACCAGCAGGTTGGCCATGGGGAATTCAGAAAACCTATCAGTGGCTTAAAACTCAAGGTTATTGGGAAGGAATGCTTGTTTCTATCCAGGATGTATTGAAGTCCTGTCTGGTATGTAAAAGCCAATCAGGACCTAATCCTCGCTCTCAACATCAGTGGTCCCACTTGTGAACCATTCCATACCATTAGCATTGATGTTTTAGGACCTCTTCCTAGAGCCCCAATGAACATTGGTTACTCCTACTATCCGTAGACCATATAACTAAGTGTATTAAAGCCGTATCACTTCCCATCACTTTAGCAAAAGCCACCGCCACGTTTTTGTATAATAAGATTATCACCCAGTATGAGTGCCCTATTGTTATTCTATCCAATAATGGACAAAATTTCTGCTCAACGTTAGTGAAAGATTTAGCTGACCTGATGGGAACCACTCAGGTATTCTCTACCCCCTACCATCCTGCAACCAATAAAATGGTAGAGCGGGTAAATGGCACTCTAACTGCAACCCTTTAGAAAATGGCTATGACTGACCTCCTCCATTGTCCCCAATATTTGCTTAGTGCAGTTCTGGCCTATCAGATCAGTTACCATCAAATTACTAAGATGTCACCATTCCAAACTTTGTATGTCAGAAATCCCCATATGCCTTCCAAAGTCTAGGCGATGCTTGACCAAGCTTCTCCTGAGGCACCTGAGGTCTCTATGCAAAGTATTACAAATAAAATCATAAGACTTCAAGCCCTGGCTGCCAAAAACCTGTCCGCCACAACCATTAGATAAACTGCTCAATTTGACAATAAGCACAATCTCCTATATACCTTCCAACCAGGTGACCTTGTCCTATTTTACCATCACTGGCATGGAGGTCGTGATCACAAACTGGGTACCAACTGGTCAGGGCCCTATTGTGTCACTTATAGATGGGGAAATGAACACTCAATCTTAGAGGTTGTTCAGGGCACAGTCATCAACCGTGTACATTGTTGTTTTCTCCATCCATTTTCCCCCTGCGCCAAGATCTAGAGGGGGTATTGTCAGGATTCCTACCCAAATGACAGATTTGTATACATCAGATAATGGGAATCAATCCTGACCAACCATAAGGCCTACTATTTTGTCTGGGTAATCCCCAATAAAGGTTGACAGCTATCAAGTTCAGTAATCAATCCCAAATTGACCCATAAGCCCAAATTTCTTTTGGGCATCATCCCCAATGAAAGTTGACTATGATTAAAATCAGTGATCAATCCTGACCAATACTCCAGAATCCTACTCCCTTGGAGTCATACAACGTCAGGGTTCATACCTGAGCTATGAGGCTAGTTCTATTAGATTGAACAAGTTAATTAGGTCTTGTACCAAATCCCCAATTTGTTTTCTATTAGATCTAGGCTTGGATGTCTTAAATGGTCCCTGATTAAATTCCTTGATTTCCCTTAAAAAGTGGGTATTGAATAATAAACTTTATGCTTTTTCTCCCCTTTTCGCAGGTTTAAGTAAAAATTGAAAATATTTAGAAATTAGCACCAGACACTTTATCTGGATTAAAACAAGACTTCTCAACCAGGAGAAGCAATCCTGGTAAGAACCAACACCCTCAAACTTCGTGTCATCTGGACCTCAAACAATAAAAAAGGATCCATGGTACTAACCCGTGATCTCAACATAAGTCAAAGGTAGAGGAGCAATATTTGAAGGCGAAGCTCAAGCAACTATTGGATTCTAGCTTACTTGTGCCCTTCCAGAGTCTATGGCTGTCTCCACTGTTACTTATAAAGAAAAATAATGGTGGTCACAGATTAGTGGTGAAATAGGAAGTTAAACAGCCTCATAAAAAAGAACAACTATCCCATTCCATGATTTGTTGATGCTATGGCTCAACTCTACAGCGCAAATTACTTCTCTGCAATGGACCTCACCCAGCTATTTTCATATGAATCTATCGCCATAGGACAAGAAAAATGAGATTTGATATTATTGAATGGATATCAACCTACCTGACTCCCCCAGGGATAATTCAATGCTCCTGCTTTATTGTAACAGGCGATAAATCACATCATGCATAATTTTAAACTGAGCTGCATTATCGTCTACCTAGATAATATAACGGTGTTCTAAAAACCTTTGTCAACCATCTTAAACACTTCAAATTAGACTTTCAATGACTACTAAAGATCTTCATCAAACTAAAGCTTGCAAAGTGTAATTTTTCTTACAGTAATTGAAATTTTCAGGACATGCTTTATCACGGGAAGGGAGTCAACCATTGTACAATTGAGTTGTACCAATATTCAAGAAGCCTGAACTCAAAAGCATCAGAGATATACATTTTTTTATTAGTAATAATTGGATGTTGCCATCAATTTATCCCTAGGTTTTGCTCAACTTGGCAAACCTCATGTCCGCTTGCTTGCCAAAAACATCCCTTTTATGTGAAGAATGGAGCAAAGAACTGAATTTGAGTCCATGAAGGAAATATTGAAAAAAGTGGATGATTCTATGACATTCAGACTATAGGAAGGCATTCATCAGATCTACAGTTGCCTCCAACTTAGCCGTAGGAGCAATTCTCTCTCAACTGGATGATGAAGGCATTGCCTACCTGGTGTCTTATTACAGAAAAACGCTTTCAAAAACTGAGAAAAATTACAGTTTCACATAGAAAGAGTGCATATCTATTCTTCTTGCAATAAAACATATCTGACCCTACTTGTATGATATAGTCAGCGCGCTGAGCTCAGTTCTTTTAACTTTAGAGGCTGACTCACTACTCATAGGGTCTACTCCGTGCAGATTAGGCACCAGACAACCTTCGCTAACATCACAACGCTCTCACTAAGTAAGACCTCCTTTGATACTACCCCTTGTAGTATCAATCAATTGTATAAAATTTTATTTACCCACAGAGAACTTCTTGACACTCTTCAGCATTTTTGAAATGCGTTGGCTCTCAGGACTCAACTTGAACCTTTCAGACCTCTCCCTTGGCATTATCAGCACCAAGTTATCTGAAATAGAGAGTTTCTTATTATAACCAGGGCAGGTCTCAAATTGGTTACTAAACACAAATTATTTGGTTAATCCCATACTGTTTACTGGTGATTACTACACTTGATACAACAATAGTGCAAACAAAAGGATAAACTTGAGATTGTGTAGAAAGGTTTTTTTATTGAGATAAATAGTTGAAGTATTATATACTTCATGGAAATCCAAGATATAGAAATAAATGGAATATTGAAAAGTATTTGGGATTTGTGGTTTTAATATGAGGATTTTTCAAGATCCTTAGTCAGATGGCGTCTGACTGCTGCTTTGGTCACTTCATCCATTTGTGATAATTCCTGTAGCCATGAGCTTCATCTTGTGGTGGCTACCCTGAACCTGGATGTTCAGGGGCCTTTGTACTAGGTCCCACTTCTGGGTGTTGGACCATTGTATCTTCTTATATAGGTTGATTACTAAATTTAGTAATATCCCTCTCAACTTCAGGTTTGAGTGATGGCGCTTCTATAATGCACCTCAAATTGTGGCTTTGAGTGACTCTCAAAATTAGATGGTTTCCAAATTTGGTAATATTCTCCTTCAAACCTTAGATGCTGGCGTCAGTGTAATTTGGTTTGATCATTGTTTCATCTCCGTCAGAATGCAAAATTATTTTGCCCCCCAAAGGTATATAAAAGAGTTGAATTTTAGTAGGGATTTTTTTCATTGACGTCATCTTCATCTAAAAATTCTTCTAACTTTGAGGGATAAATATATTTTACATAATGTCATCTTGTGTTGCTGAAAATTCCTTTGCTCACCCTCGCCTATAAATGGGCTTGATTGCCCCATTCTGTGGTGAGCTGGTCATCTGTACCTCTGTTGAGTTTTTGGGTTTTGCTTCAGAGGTCTGGTTCTTCTTTAGATGCGGAATGGAGCTTCGTGCATCTATTGTGTGAGGACAATAGACAGGATGGGTGATTATAATTTAAAATATAGCTTCTTGGTAGCACTTAAATTGTATACCCTGTAATTTACTTGGATGATGGCACGCCGCCCTAATCCTACTGATCCCAAGTGAATACTGACTAATACAAAGTAAAATACTAATGCAAAAAAGTTTATAAGTTAATTATAAACTATTTCAGTAGTTGAATGTTTTTTATTAGTATCAACTTGAGGGTTATTTATAGGGTTCGATGTTAACCACATCTTACCCATGGCATCTTATTTTCAATGGCACTTGGCCACGTAAAATATTTGTAAGAACGTCTACAAATACTTTGACTCAGAGCATCCTGCTCAGCTCAGGGTCGGAGTAAACACTGTCATCATTCTCAAGATGGCATTTTGGACACATCTTCAAAATAGCTAAACAATTCACTTTCACATGTAATTGGCAGCACATACCAAGGCGATTCATATCACTAATTAGTAATCAAGTTGATCAAAAACTCGACTGACATTAAAAACTAATTTCGACATAGACCAACAAAGCCCACATGCCCAAGTCATTAAATTGAAACTCAATTTTAAGTCTGACCTTTTTAACAAAGCCCTTGAGCCCATGTTATCATAGTCAAATATTATTAAGTGAAATCGCTAGGCTGCAGATCCTAAGCTTTGCATAAGCTTAGAATATACCTGGTCCATAATTGCTAATATCTGATATGATCCAAAATTCAGTTTTAAGCATGCTAACATTATTATGTCCCTATCAAATATCCGACAATTAGGTCCAGTCAATTACTCAACAACCTCCAACATTTTGTGGTTTGTTTTTACTCATTCCACTGGTCAAGGAATGACTGGTTACAATAGTTGCATTCTTATCTGTGACAGATATGAACTTTACAGTTTTTATAGACCATGTTTTTCAAAGTGGTTGAAAAAATTAAAGATCTGACAGTAAGACTAGCCCATTGGGCTCTTAAAACTTCAGAACTACAAAATGATCATATTCCATTGAGCTGGGACAAAGCACATGAATGTAGATGGACTTATCTGATTGCCTCTACTACATTTAGACAATAATGAAGCTGAATAGTTACAAGACCTACTTGTGAATCCATATTCTTTGGAGGACAAAGATGAACACATGCAAAAGATGTTGACATGACATGCTTAAAATACTGAAAATTCTTGACAGATTATTAAACAAGAAAGTCAGAACTGACTGGCTACCTTACTTGCAACCTTTATAAGGAGGACCAGTGATAAAAAACCCACAATACCATAGTACATGAGGAGCCAGAAAAACTTATGAATGGATTAAAAATCAATACTATTGGGAAGGAATAATGTACTTTTATAGTGGAAGTCCTAGACTCTTGCATAACTTTTTAAAAAACAGACGCCGCATAAAGCCAATTACAAGTATCAGCAAATGATTCCTCAGCAGCCATTTCATACCATCAGTTTAGATGTCATAGGTCATGCCTTAATCCACAGGAGGAAAGCAATACATCCTTGTAGAGATTGATCATTTTACAAAGTGTGCTAAAGCAATTTCCATTCCTTCACAGACTTCTAAAGCTACCGCTAACCTTTTATATTAAATATAATTAGTAGGCATGGCTGCCCATAGGTACTGCTGTGTGACAATTGGATGAACTTTACTTCAAGAGTTGTGAGAATCTTAGGTATGAGCCTGGGAACTCAAACTCTATTCTCAGCGCCCAATAACCCATCAACTAATGGGAATATAGAAAGGGCAAATGGAATGTCAGTTTCATTAATATGCAAGATGGCTACTACTGATACATTACACTGGTACCAATATCTCCTGAGTGCGTTGATGGATTATAGGATAAGTTTCTATCATATTACCAAAATTTCACCCTTCAAAACTTTATAAGGAAGAGAACTTGACATCTCATCTCTATTAGCCCACAAAGTTACCAGTGATAATACCAAAGATTCTGAAAGTGCTTATAAGATAAGCCCAGAAACTTGTACAATTTTAATCAGAGGCAATGAAAAATCTAGCCAAAATGGTTACAAGAGAAAGCCAATCCGCAAATGCATACTGCCAACCATTACCCACTTTAGATATTTAAGATTTAAGCCTATACTATCACAATTATATAGCGTCCAAGAAAGAAAAAGAATTCCATATGAAATGATCATAAGCTATAACTTACAGACGTGGGGATGAATACTCAATCAATTCTCTAAGAATGGGAATAACTAACAACCACATAAATAGCTGATTCTTACGTCAGTACTCCCCTTCTAATTTTTTAAAGTTGTGATGATGGATATCAGGATATCAGACACGATGGGGAGAATATTGAACAATTGACTCCCATGAGAGAAAAAATGCCTAAAGCCAAGAAGGGGGTTAAAGAATTCTCATCAATTAATCATGTGGAAATTTTTTAGTTGATAAGTCTCAATACTAGGAATTTTATCAGACAATATTATCCTAAAATGCCCCAAGAGAAATCCAGCTTAGTTGAATTGAAGGATCACTTAAATGTCAGGTAACCATTATAGTAGGTGGCACATGTGGCGTTAAATTAAGATGTACCTGCAAAAGGGTAAGAATCAAGAACTTAACCAATTTTTGACCTAGTGATACCAAGTTTCACTTAAATGGTACATTTTACATACCTTTTCTCTCTATCAAAAATTTGCTACAAAGCGTTGTACAATTTGGATGAATCGCCTGACCAAGAGCTTCCCATACAGATTCCTCCTTCCACTAATTTTATTATCTTTTT